>JAJPUD010010768.1:496-49500 GCA_023553655.1 Myrmecobius fasciatus
ACCTCTCAGACCTGTGGAGAAGGAATGAATTTGTGTCCAAAGAAGAACTGGAATTTTTAATTGAACACCAGATAGATAATTTTGACTATATTAAGTTAAAAAGTTTTTGTACAAACAAAACTAATGCAGACAAGATTAGGAGGGAAGCAATAAATTGGGAAATCATCTTTTCATTTAAGGGTTCTGATAAAGGCCTCATTTCTAAAATATATAGAGAATTGTCTCATATTTATAAGAATTCAAGCCATTCTCCAATTGGTAAACGGTCAAAGGATATGAACACACAATTTTCAGATGATGAAATTAAAAGTATTTCTAGTCATATGAAAAGGTGCTCCAAATCACGATTGATCAGAGAAATGCAAATTAAGACAACTCTGAGGTACCACTACACACCTGTCAGATTGGCTAAAATGACAGGAAAAGATAATGACGGATGTTGGAGGGGTTGTGGGAGGGCTGGGACACTGATGCATTGTTGGTGGAACTGTGAACAGATCCAGCCATTCTGGAGAGCAATTTGGAGCTATGCTCAAAAAGTGATCAAACTGTGCATACCCTTTGACCCAGCAGTGTTTCTACTGGGCCTATATCACAAAGAGATCTTAAAGGAAGGAAAGGGCCCCACATGTGCAAGAATGATTGTGGCAGCCCTTTTTGTAGTGGCTAGAAACTGGAAACTGAATGGATGCCCATCAATTGGAGAGTGGCTGAATAAATTATGGTATATGAATGTTATGGAATATTATTGGTCTATAAGAAACGACCAGCAGGACGATTTCAGAGAGGCCTGGAGAGACTTGCATGAACTGATGCTGAGTGAAATGAGCAGAACCAGGAGATCATTATACACGGCAACAACAAGACTATATGATGATCAATTCTGATGGACATGGCTCTCTTCAACAATGAAATGTTTCAAACCAGTTCCAATTGTTCGTGAAGAAAGCCATATACACCCAGAGAGAGGGATGTGAAATGTGGACCACAACATATCATTTTCATGCTCTCTATGGATGTTTGCTTGCATTGTGTTTCCTTTATCTGATTTTTCTTTCTTGTAGACACGATTTTTCTTGCACAACAATGATAAGTGTGGAAATATGTATACATATGTTCGATTTGTCAAGTATTTTAACACAATTAACATGTAGTGGATATCCTGCCATCTAGGGGAACGGTGGGGTATAGGGGGGAAAATTTGTAACAGAAAGCTTTGTAAGGGTTAATGTTGAAGAATTACCCATACATATGGTTTGCAAATAAAAAAAAAGAAACCAGCAAAAAAAATTAAAAAAAAAACCCAAAACAATGGGATATTTCAAACCAGTTCCAGCTCTTTAGTGATGAAGAGAGTCATCTACACCCAAAGAGAGGCATGTGGGAACTGAGTGTGGACCACAACATAGAATTTTAATGCTTTCTGTGAATATTTGCTTTCATTTTGTTTTCCTTCTTAGGTTTTTTTCTTTCTAGATCTAATTTTTCTTGTGCAACAAGATAACTGTATAGATATGCATACACATATTTGATCTGTCAAATATTTTAACATAATTAACATGTATTAGACTTCCTGCCATCTAGGGGAGGGGTGGGGACTAGGGGGGGAAAATTTGTAACAGAAAGCTTTTTAAAGATCAATGTTGAAAAATTACCTATGCATATGTTTTGCAAATAAAAAAGCTTTAACAAAAAAAAAATAGATCTAGAAAAAAAAAACCTGAGAAGGAAAAGAAAATGCAAGGCCTCTCTGAAATCCTCCTGCTAGTCGTTTCTTACAGAACAATAATATTCCATAACATTCATATACCATAGTTTATTCAGCCATTCTCCAACTGATGGGCATCCACTCAGTTTCCAGTTTCTTGTCACTATAAAAAAGGCTGCCACAAACATTTTTGCACATCTTCCCTGCTCATTTTACAGAGAAGGAAACTGAGGCCCAGAGAGGGTGAGAGACTTGCCCATGGATACTCATAAGATCCTAGATCTAGGGCTGGAGGCTAGCTAATCCAATTGTCTCATTTTCCAAAAAAGTAAACTGAGGCATAGAGCAGGGGATTCAGTCTCCCACAGAGTCGGAATCAGCATATTCTCTTTCTACTACATCTTAGGCTCTCTTATTAGAGAACTTTTAGTTTTTGTTAATTTCAGTTTATTTCATTTCAGTTCTGAATTTTCTCTCACCAGAATTTCCCTCTTGCCCACTGAGAAAGCAAGAGACAAAACTGTTCCAAATATGGACGGTCAAACAAAAGAAATTCCTGTATTAGCCATGTCCAAATAGCTCTCAGTGCATTCCTTGTGTCTATGAGCTCTCTCTCTGGAGTGGGGCAGCCCATTTCATTGGGAATCCTCTGGGATTGGCCATTACATTGATTAGAATTCCTAGCCTGTACCACTTCATACCTATCAGATTGCCTAATACGACAGAAAGGGAAAATGATGAATGTCTGAGGGGTTGTGGGAAAATCGGGATACTAATATATTGTTGGTGGAGTTGTGACTAGATCCAACCATGCCATAGAACAACTTGGAACGATTATACAAATAGATAACTAGAGACAATGTGCTTTTATTTTATTTTATTTTAATTTTAATTAAATTTTTTTTTTTTTGCTTTTTGCTTTGGCAGTTGGGATTAAGTGACTTACCCAGGGTCACACAGCTAGGAAGTGTCTGAGACCAGATTTGACCTCAGGTCCTCCTGACTTCAGGGCTGGTGCTCTATCCACTGCACCACCTAGCTGCCCCCAATGTGCTTTCATTAATCTTTATACATACTATATATGATACTATATATATATATATATATATATGTGATAGATTCACTTGGTAACATTTTATTTCTTTGTTAATAGTTATTTTTGTGTCTTTGTTTGTGTATAGCTTTGATCTAGCAATACCACGACTAGGTCTGAATCCCAGAGAGAGAAAGTAAGGCAAAGAACCTCTCTGTATAAAAATATTGCTAGAAGTTCTTTGTGATGGCAATTAAGTGGAAATTGACGGTCTGCCCATTATTTCGGATATGACCAAACAAGATGTGCTATATGACTGTGACAGAATACTAGTGGGCTATAATAAATGACAAAGGGCGTGGTTTCAGACCCAAAAAAGGCAAGATCTGTGTTAACTGATGCGAGATGAAGTGAGCAGAACCAGGAGAACATTGTGCCCAGTAATAGCAATGTTGTACAGTGGGCAAAGGTGAAAGTCTTGGTCAGTTCGATCAATGCAGTGAGCCCAGGCGATTCTCAAGAAATTCTGATGAAAAATGCCATCCATGTCCAGAGAAAGAACTGAGAGAGTCTGAATGCAGATTGAAGCAGACTTTTTAAACTTTATTTTTTCTTATTTTTTGGTCTGTTTTCTTTCACAACATGACTAACATGGAAATATATTTTGCATGACATATTTATAACCTGTATCAAATTGCCTGCCTTTTCAATGAGGGAGAAAAGGAGGGAGAGAATTTGGAAGTCAGATCTTTACAAAAAGGAACATTAAAAATTGTTTTTACATATAATTGAGAAAAAAATCCCCAATTCCTTTTAAGTTCTTTGTCGTAATAGGATTCTTATTAGTGTATATAATTCATACGACTTTGGCTGCTCATTTGGTGTCATAGTTAGAGAAGGGACATGGAGGTCTTTGTCTCCGTGATCTCTGGGACATGACCCAATGTTCTGATCCATCCATTAACTCAGATGGAAAGCTAACTATGTTTCAAGCCTGAACCTGGTGTAGTACAGGTTCCCTGAGGTTGCTCCAGCAGGCTCCTACTGTTTTTTGTATCTGACACCTGGTCATCCTAGACTGCAGCCTGATGCTGGCTTTGGAGCAGAACAACTTCGGTTGAAATTCTAGTTTCATTTCCTTGTGGGACCCTGGCCAAATCAAGGTCTCTTGGAGCCTCAGTTTCCTTGCCTGGAACCTTTCATTACAGGTAGTGAGTTATAGAACCAGAATTTGAACTTGTGGGAAGATCAAAATACTTTTATGATCTTAAAATCATCAGGAACCACATTAGAACAGGGAGGGACCATTTAATCTCTGAATCCCAAATTGGAGAATTCCCTTTCTTCTTACCTCGAGTTTGAACTCAGGTCTTTTGAGCCTACAGAGAGTTGTAAATGATAAAAAATAAAGAAAATTAAAAAAAACTAGAGAAAAATAAGCTATTTTTATTAGAAGTTGAAATAGAAATGAACATGAAGAAAATATTTATTATTCACACCTTCCCTTTTTTCCTTATTTTTTTTTACATGAAATATAGTATTCCTGAACTTTTGGACCCACCCTTCTGAGTGTCTTGTTTTCTAGGCTAAAAATGTCATCAAGACCTTTAACTCATGTTTGTTTCCTTCCTTCCTTCCTTCCTTCCTTCCTTCCTTCCTTCCTTCCTTCCCCCTGTCTCATCTTCCTGCCCAGAGCCACCTCATTTTCTATTTCTTGGTTCATTTGTTTTTCTCTTGTCTCTAAGTTGTCCATGATACACAAAAAGTCTGTCTTTGTCTCTGTTGGGGTAGGAACATGGTGTGCTAGTTTGTCACAAGGCTCTAATATATCCCTATGGTGATATCTTGCACATCTGCTTCTATCCTGAAGTCCTGCTGCCGAAGAGACAGGACTGGCTACAATCTCATGACATTGTCCCCCTGCTGTTGATTATTTGGTACCCATAGCTCGAGTCTCATGGGTCCAAGACTAGCGGCTGGTTTTTGATGGCCATGTGAATGATAATTCTCATTTCTCTAGTGCTATGAAGTCTCCAAATCTCTCCATTGCCTCGATGATCCATCTTAGTCCAAATGGAGATGTGTTCAGGTCTTTCCAGGTTCTGACTGATGAAGTACCCTGATCCACCCCCTCCCCTCAGAGGCAACCCTGGATAGAACTTAGAATCCCAAGACTGGGTCCAGTCTTGGAGATGAAATCTAGAGATACAAGGAATGAAGGACACAGTTTATAAAGGATTAAAAATGAAAAAGAGACAAAGAGCTTGAGAAGCACAGAGTCGTGTCATAATAGCCACGGAAGACTTCAATTATCCAGACCTCTCATAGAGGGCTGTCTGTGCCAAGAGCAGAACAGTTAATAAATTCTTGTCTTGCCTTAATGATAATTTCATCGTTTAAATAGTGAGGCCGTGACAAGGGAAAGTACTGTCCTGGACGTGATTCTCATGGAAAAGAAGGAATTGGTCTCTGAAATAAAAATGATAGGCTACTTCAGGGTGAGTAAACCACTCCATATTATACTTCGTGATTGGGAAGGAGAAGAAAAAAAAGACTGGGCATAACCTTACATGCACTCTAACTTCAAGAAAAGTGGGTTTGAAAAAGTTCCAATAAAAAAGGACGCAATGTTCCTTAGCCTAAAATTCAGTGGTGGGTATCTGTCCAAAAAGGACAGGACCCTCTTAAACACTAGTTACAAAAAAGGAACCGTTTCTGTGACAGAGAAAATTCAACTTGGCATTTTTAAGCACCTACTGTATGTATACCAGGCACTGTGCTGAGCACCTAAGATCGAAAGGTAAAAACTGAAAAGGAAACCCCATGTGCCCAGAGAAGGAAATAAAGCATGCCTACAAAGTTAGGCAAAATAATTTTGAGAGGGAGAGAAGACTACAGATGTGTCTATACAGGGATCTCATCAACCAACTTGGATTAACAAAACACCCCTCCAGTGTGGAAGTCAGCCTCTATATAAAGGATGAAGGCAAAATGTGGTGTGGGCTTTCGAGAAGGATGTTAGGAGAGCTAAAGCTCAGAATGAACTGAGGCTAGGGAGAAATTCTGAGCAAAACAAGAAGACTTCAAAAAAGAAAGCTTTTCTGGGGGGAAAAGAGGCTCCAAGATGGGGTGAGGATGGTAGGATGATAATAGACAATGGAAAGAAAATAAAATGAGCACTAAGGGTTGGAGGGGACCTCAAGGCCAACTCATCCAGGACCAAGAATCACCTTCCAAGAATACCCAGTGACCTTTATGGCATTCCCTGTTCTTCCTAATTCTCTCCTCTGAAGTTAAAAAAACCCAAGGCTATTCCATATTTCATGGGCCAGCCCTTCAAATACTTGAGTCCAACTCTCATGTCCTCCATCCTCCTTAGTCTCTTCTTTTCTAGCCTAAAAATGTCACCAAGACCTTTAACTTATCCTTCCTCTCTCACATCTATTTACCTATCTTCCTTCCTTCCTTCCTACCTTTTTTCCTCTCCCTCACCTTTTTTCCTTTTTTTCCTTCTTTCCTCCTTCCCTCTTTCATTTCCTCTCCCTAACTTTCTTTCCTTTTTTTCTTCTTTCTTTCTCCCTTTCTCTCTTTTTCCCTTTCTTTCTTTCCTTCTTTCCTTCTATCTCTGTCTCTCTCCTTCTTTCCTTCTTTTCCTAAGTGAGTGTCTCCTTCAAGGTTTTGTCCTGGGCCCTTGTCTCTTCTTGGTGGCCTCATCAGCTTCCAAGGGTTTACTTATCTTTTCTAGTCTGATGACTTCCTGACCTCCAGGGACACATTGTCAACAACTTCTTGAACATCTTGAAGAGCCATCTTAAATTCATTGTGTCTAAAACAGAACTTATCTTTTTTTTCAAACTCTCCTCTCCTTCCAACTTTCCTAATTCTGTTCCAATAACAATTAAAGTTAGGATTTATTATAAATCTAGCACTTTATAAAGCTAACACTTATAAATATAAAGCTGATAAATGTAAAAATAATAAAACGAGCACAGAAGGAATAGCATGCATTTACCAGAGAGGTAGCACTTTATAAATAGGATCTTATTTGATGTTCACAACCACCCTAGCAGGTAGGTTTATATTATTACCCCCATTTTATAGAAGAGAAAACTGAGACAGAGTTCAAGTGACTTGAAAAGGGTCACCCAGTAAAGCGTTCCTCCCATCCTCACTTTCTGTGTCCAATCTGTTGCCAAATCTTCTCATTTCTACCTCCACAGCACCTGCTACATCCAAAATTTTCCTTCTTTTTATTCATATGGCTACCACTCTAGTTCAGGTCTTCATTACATTTTTTTCTGGACTATTGCAATATTTTTCTTCTTTTTAAAAATCCTGGACAAATGTACAGAGCTGTCTACTTAAGCTTAATTATTCCCCTTACTCACTGCAATCTAATTCTATAGTTAAGTACTTGGCTGTACTTTGAAAAATTATTCACATCAGCTTTCGGTTCTTACAGAAGAGGTTTTCCTACAAGAGAAAGATTAAATCTTTGTTACAAATATTTAAAGAGCCATTTACCACTTCCCCAGACAGATCTAGACTTAGCAGAAATGTGAATGACTGACAGCTTTGAGATGGATGAGAAGCAAGAAAAGTGTGTCCCTTAGTGTGTCCCTTTATATAACTGGTGACAGGAGGTCACCAGAGAGAGAATCTTTGGCTATACAAAAAAGGGTCCCTAGGACCCTCTGGTAGTCACCATGTTCCTCAGGGAAAGTAATGGGAACACGGGGGTTGCTTCTTCCCTCCCATCACTGAAAGGTCTATCTTGGGTAGCTTGAAGGCTGTTCTAACAGCCTAAACTCCCATCTGCTTTACTGGTGATGGCTTCCGAGTCCCTATGCAGGACTGGAAATTGAAACCATCTCAAGTCAGTTTTCCAGGGAGTTCTTGGTCCCAAAAGGTTCCATTTTCTGTTCTGCTACTATCTCCACTTCTAGAGCCCAAACTGTTGACATCCAGACCAAGGAAAGAAGTAGCAGTTATGTCAGTACATCTGCCTCTGGGTTGGTTTTTTGCCTGGAAAAAGAATGGGATGTGAGGTTCAGAGTGGGCCAGCCTAGTTTCTTTGTTTTGATTGCCATGTTATAGCTTGGATCTTTGGTCTACCTCTGTTGTATGAAGCTTCACAGAACTCAAGAAGATTGAAGATTGAGTAAAAGGCCATTGGATTCAGCCATTAAGAGATCATTGGTAGCTTGGGAGATACCCATCTGTGTTGTGCTCATTAGCAAGTATATCTGGCTATCTGAATGCACTGAAAGACTGATCTCTCTCTCTTTTTCCAAAAAATATTGAATTCATTTATATTTTTGTTAGATTTTGAGTTTTCAGTTCTCTGCATTAGAGAAAGCCCCCATTTGATATAGATACATATGTGACACAATAGAAATACATAGTTCCATCTATCAGTTCTTTCTCTGGAGGTGGAGAACATTTTATTTTGTAAGGGCTTTGCAGTTGATTTGATTAGCTGACCTATTACTCAGAACAGCTTAGTCATTCACAGCTACTCTTTGACCAATATTGCTATTACTGTACACAATGTTCTCTTGGTTCTGTTCATTTTATTGGGCATTATTTCATGCAAGTTTTTCCATATCGTTCTAAAATCAATTTTTTTCAGAGGAGATCACAGTGATCTCCAGTTAAATGAAAAATGCTCTAAATAATTATTGATTAGAAAAATGCAAATTAAAAGAACTCTGGGGTAGCACTCCACAGCTAACAGAAAAAGCAAAAGACCCATATGTACAAAAGTGTTTCTGGCAGCTCTTTTTGTGGTAGCAAAGGATTGGAAATCGAGGAGATGCCCATCAGTTGGGGAATGGCTGAATAATCTGTGGGATGGGATTGTGATGGAAAGCCATCATACCAGAAAAGGCAACCGGCAGCAACAGAAGTTATATATAGTATGATCCCACAGAGATACACATATTTGGGTCTAATATAGCTAGCACAGGTTGGAGAGGGAGGGAGAAAAAAATACTCAACAGAGAACAAAAGAAAACTTAGAAGGAAACATGGTAGTTTTGAAAATGATGTGTAGTATTTATTATGCTGTTTTTTTTAAAGTAAACAGTGTGAAATGAAAATTCATCGTTTTACCTTGAATTCTCTTTTAATGTTGTGCTGTATGTGTGAAAAGTTCTTTTTTTGTCTTTTTGTATTGAAGTTCAAAATGAATAAATTCAAATTTATTTAATATATATATATAATTTAAATTTAAATTTAATTTAAAATTTAAAAATTTATTTAAAAATATATATTTGCTGAGGCAGTTGGGGTTAAGTGACTTGTTACAGGGTCACATTGTTAGCAAGTGTTAAGTGTCTGAGATCAGATTTGAAATCAGGTCTTCCTGACTTCAGGGCTGGTGCTCTATCCACTGTACCATCCAGCTGCCCCCCAAAATAAATTTTTTACAAAGGAAAAAAAAAGAAAGGATCAGCAAAGTGCTCTCAGAAAGGCCTGGAAAAACTTCCATGAATTGTTGCAAAGTGAAATGAGCAGAACAGGGAGACTACTGTACAAAGTGACAGCAATATTATATGATCAACTCTAAATGACTTAATTATTCTCAGCAAGACAATGATCCAAGACGATTCTGAAAGACTTAGGATGAAAAATTCTAACCATCTCCAGAGAAAGAATTGAATGCAGATTCAAGCATATCTTTTTTTTACTTTCTTTATTTTCCATGGTTTTCTTTCACAACATGACTAATGTTTTGTATGACTGCACATGTATAATCTCTAACAAATTGTTTGCCTTCTCAATAAAGGGAAAGGGAAGGGAGGGAGAGAGAGAATTCAGAACTTAAAAATAAAAAAAAATGAATGTCAAAAAATTGTTTTTATCTGTAATTGGGAGAAAATAAGATATTAAATTAAAACATAATAAAATCAACCTGTTCATCATTTCTTACAGCACAGTAATAATACTCCATCACAACTATATACCCCAACTTAGCCAGCCATTTTCCAATTGATGGGTATCCTCTCAATTTCCAGTTCTTTACTACCACAAAGAGGACTGCTAGAAATATTTTAGAACATAAAGGTTCTTTTTTCTTCCTCCCCATCACCTTAGGAAACAGACCTAATAGTGGTCCTGTTGTGTCAAAGTGTAAGCACAGTTTATAATTCTTGGGACATGATTTCAGATTGCTCTCCAAAATTGCTGGGGCAGTTCACAGTTCTACCAACAGTGTATTAGTGCCCCATTTTTCCACACCCCCTTCAACATTTGTCATTTTCCCTTTCTCTCATTTTAACCAGTCTGATAGATGAGATGGTACCTTAATGTTGTTTTAATTTGCATTTCTCTAATCCATAATGATTTAGTGCTTTTTTCATATAATTGTAGATAGCTTTAACTTCTTCTTCGAAAAACTGCCTGTTCATATCCTTTTAACATTAATCAATTGGGAGATGACTCATATTCTTATAAATCTGGTTCAGGTCTTTATATATTTGAGATATGAGGCCTTTATCTGAGAAGCTATGTATAATGCCCCCCCACCCCATTTTCTGCTTTTCTTCTAGTCTTGGCTACATTTGTTTTATTTGTACAAAAATCTTTTTTTAATGCAATCCAAATTATCCATTTTAGATCCCACAGAGCTGCCTCTTGTTTATTCTCATTTTTTTTCTCCTATCCATAAATCTGATAGGGGAATAATTCTTTAAAAATTCTTTTAATTCACTTATAATATCTCCCTTCACGTCTAGGTCATGTTTTCCTTTTGGCCTTATCACAGTAAATGGTCTTCTTGCCTCAGTTGTCCCTTTGGCCAACTGAGTGGTACAGTAGAAAGGATACTTAGTCTGGAGTCAGAAAGACCTGAGTTCAAATCTAGTCATAGGCACTGACTAGCTTTGCGACCCTAGACAAGTCACTTGACCCTATTTGCCTTGGTTTCCTCATCTGTAAAACGGGGTTAATAATAGCACCTACCTCACAAGGTTGTTGTGAGGATCAAATGAGATAGTGATTGTAAAATGTACCCAGCCAACTACCCTTCATCACTGACCTCACATAGGATTCTCTATCTCCTCATCTCTGTGCTCCAGGAGCCAGGGTTCATAATAGCTTTGCACTTGGAAGTTGCTCTCTAGCACGGCTTCTTCAATTTTTCTACCCAACAACTTTTGGTCCAAGAAGTTTTTACATGGTCTGGGCATACAAAATAAGTATCCAAATCAAATCCAAGATTTACTGATAACTCATAATTTCATGACCCCCACATTCAGCTGTGAGACCCCCCCCCCTGCAGGGTCAAGTACCATAGTTTAAGGAGATGGGCTATATATAGGAACTGAATTAAGTTGTGAACCTAATCCCCCTTCTCTCCCGAGAAACTGAGGTTCTATAGGGGGAATAATTGAGACGATGGGATATTTATACATGTGTTCTTCTATACTTTTGAAGTAAATGTTCCTTTAAAAAAAGTAGCCTGTTAAGTGAGTACATGGAACTAGAGTACAGGGGACCGCTGAAATTGGGGAACACGATCAGTGGAGATTGGAACCAATAGCAGAAAAACTGTTTGCCCCCCAAAGTTCTTAAGAACCCTGGAGGAGGGATGAAATGTAACATACCTGGCCTGTAAACAGTGGAGCCCAGAGAAGTTCATTGCAAAGGGAAATGACTCCAAAGTTGTAAAGTGGCTGTGGCTTTTAAGTTCCTACAAATGTATAAATAATCCAAGGCGCTCAGGAGATGAAGTGTATACACCTTTCTAGTTTGGAAAAGAAGGCTGAGAATCTCAGTGGGCATGGTGTGGAGAGCTCATTGCTCGGTGAGTCTACAGATTTGCATTTTGTCCCAGTGCATGACTGCAACCTATGTTCCAACTGGAGATTGGTCTAATTCCCCAAAGAAAGAAGGTACAAGGACTCCAAAAGGGCCTTCCCCACTTCTATTGTTTCTTACAGAACAATAATATTCCATAACATTCATATACCATCATTTATTCAGCCACTCTCCAATGGATGGGCATCCATTCAGTTTCCAGTTTCTAGCCACTACAAAAAGGGCTGCCACAAACATTCTTGCCCATGTGGGGCCCTTTCCTTCCTTTAAGATCTCTTTGGGATATAAACCCAATAGAAACACTGCTGGATCAAACCCCCTGTTTTTTGAAGGCAAGAGATTGTGCCTCGCTTCTGTTATTTCCTATTTCTCTTGTACATCCTTTGCTTTGCATCCATTAGCTTATGTATTAGATTGGGAACTCCTGGAGAGCTTTTGTCTCTTTTTACATCCCTAGTGCTTAGCACAGTGCCTGACACACAGGTATACAATTAATGTGTACTGATTGGTGTCTGTAAAGGGCATTTGGCCTTGTGGTCCATGCCTTCCAGTATGGAGATGAGAGATCACTGGTTTGATGGCGTACACCTAAGAAATGCTGCTAGGAAGGCAATGGTCGAGCGTCTTGTAAATCTAATCAAAAGTGGAAAAGGGCGAGGGAGGAACGAGGAACGCCTGGGTTCTTCCAGCAAGCTAAATGTCATCTAGACTCCCTGAAGATCTCTGTAGACAAAAGTTAAGAAAGTATCATTCATCAGACACATGCCATTCAATGTCTATATCCCAGTGTTCCCAATTTAAGGAACAATCAAGATAAAGTGAGATTTCTAATGCAAGAAGGAAAGCAGACCCCCTGGATCTTACTGAGACTGGGGGGAGGAAAGCCATGCTTTATTCAGAAGCAACAAGATAAGTAAAAGGGGGTGGGGGGGAGTAGAATTGAACATTAAGAAGATAAACTCATGTGAGGAAACATTAGACACAATAAGGATAGTTTTCAAGAGCTTAAGATCATGCATGAGTCTGGTAGAAAGGCATAAAATAGTAGTAGTGACAGGGGACTTCTGCTTTCTCTCTCTCTTTCTCTCTTTCTCTCTGTCTGTCTGTCTCTGTCTCCTCCATTTCTCTCTGTCTCTCTCCCTCCTCCCCTTCCCTGTTCTCTGCCAAAACAAAGCAGCTAATTTCATCCTTCAGAGGGTGGAGGAGACAACAAGAAGAAATTCAGTGCTGGAGCTGTTTCTCACTAACAGGCAGGGACTTGTTGCTGGGGTGGCAATGTTGGAACCCTGGGGGGAAGTCATCACTCCCTCCTAGACTTTGTGAGAGAGAAAAGGAAAGAAAGGCTTATATCTGAAATGGACCTGCATTTGAGGAAAACAAATTGCAGAGAGTTCACCCAATGCATAAAATTATGTAGCCAAACATAAAAAAGTATAAAAGTATATAGTAAAATAGAAAAAGGAATAAAATTCTACAGGGGAAGTAGAGCTTCTCAGCTGACAATGCTACCTCCCTTTTACCTATACTGTTTCATTTGATGGAGGCAAACACATCCAGAGCCATATTTCAGTCATGGATTCATCCTGCTTAAATATCCCATTGATATTTAGGAAGTTAGCTTTACTTCCTTGTGTTTGTGCTTCTCCTTGCTCTCCCTTGTTGCCTAAACTCTAAGCATTGATTTAAAAGTCTACTTCACAAACACAGGGACCATAGCAGTTTGAAAAAGAAAGCTAAGGCTTTTGAGAGGCTAAAAGCTCAAAATGAATCAGCAGTGTGATGGGGCAGCCCCCCAGCCCCTAAAAAAAGCTAATATGATCTGGGGCTACATCAAGGGACAGAGCTTCTGACTTCTGCCTTGAGCAGACTTCATCTGGAGTGCTGTGTTCAGCTTCCACCATCAAGATTAAGAGGGATGCTGATAAGCTAGAAACTAGAGGAAGGCAAAAGGATGGGGCAAGGACTGGAATCCACATCAAGTGAGGATCAGTTAAAAGAACTTGGAGAAGATGTGGGTTGGGGGAGGGAAAGTTCCTGACCTTAGACCTTTATGCATTGGAAGGTTTGTCATGTGGAAGAGAATTCTTCTGTTTGTTTGCCTCTGGAGGTCAGGGTGGGAGCAATTGTGTGTGTGTGTGTGTGTGTGTGTGTGTGTTTGTAAGAGTTCCAAAGATGTTGATTCAGGCTTGACATCAGGAAAAGCCTCCTAATAATCAGAGAATTCTCTCAAATGCAAAGTACAACAAGTCTGAGGTACCACCCCACGATGATCAGATTGGTCAAAATGACAGAAAAGGAAAATGATCAGTGTTAGAGATGTGAGAAAATTGGGACACTAATACATGATTCAACCATTGTGGACAGAAATGTAGAATTATGCCCAAAGGGCTATCAAACTGTCCAGCAATCCTACCACTAGGTCTGTATCCCAAAGATATCAAAAAAGGGGAAAGAATCTCTTTGGACAAAAATATTTAGAGCAGTTCTTTTTTTTTGGTGGCTAAGAAATAGAAATCAAAAAGATTGGACATCAAAAAGCTGTCCAAGCTGTGATCTATGATTGTAAGGTCTATAAGAAATGATGAGCAGGAAGATTTCAGAAAAACCTGGAAAGACTTACATGAACTGATGCTGAGTGAGGTGAGCAGAACCAGAACATTGGACAGTTACAAAAACACCGTGCAGTGATCAACTATGGAAGACTCAGCTCTTCTCAATGTGCAATGACAATTCCAAAAGACTCATGGCAGAAAATGGTATCCACATCCAGAGAAAGAACTATGAGGTCTGAATGCAGATAGAAGCATACTATTTTGACTTTTTTGTTGTTTGGTGGTTTTTTCTTTGTTCTGATTCTTCTTTCACAACATGACTAATGTGGAAATATGATTATCCACATGCAGCCTATATCAGATTGCTTGCTGTCTTTGAGAGGAGGAAGGGAGAAAACTTTGGAACTCAAAATCTTATAAAAGTGAATGGTGATGCTGAATAAGTTCTGGTAAATGAGTGTTCTGGAATATTATTGTTCTACAAGAAACGGTCATCAGGAGCATTTCAGAGAGGCCTGGAGAGACTTGCATGAACTGAGGCTGAGGAAGTGAATAGAACCAGGAGATCATTATACACGGCAACAAGATTATGGGATGATCAATTCTGATGGACGTGGCTCTTTTCAACAGCGAGGTGATTCAGGTCAGTACCAAAGATCTTGTGATGGAGAGAGCCATGTACACCCAAAGGGAGGACTGTGGGAACTGAGTGTGGATCACAACATAGGATTTTCACCTTTTTGTTGTTGTTTGCTTGCTTTTTTTTCTTTCCCATTTTCCCCCTTTTTGATCTGATTTTTTTTGTGCTGCATGATAATTGTGGAAATATGTATGGAAGAATTGCACATGTTTAACATATATAACATATTGGGGGGAGAAAAAATTTGGAACACAAAGTGTTCCATTCAAAGGTGAATGTTAAAAATTATCCATGTATATATTTTGAAAATAAAAATTTTAATTTAAAAAAAAATTAAAATGTCAAGGTATAATAAATGTGAATGTTGAAAGCTGAAAAAAATAAGTAGAGCTCTCTCAAAGTGGAATATTCAGTCTTGGGAATTAGTTTCTCCTCCATTTGAGGTCTTCAGACAGAGTTAGATGAGCCCTCATCTAGTACAATGTGATAGTGAGGGTTTCTTTGGTGTACCATAGGACTAGATGGTCACTGAGAATCCTTTTAACTTTCATATTCTGTGATCCCGAGAAACAAGAAAACAATCCACTTTGCCAGCTTTTACTGCATCTCTGTTTTTTTGTGCTAAGGACAAGGATCACTCATGTGAGAAGGAGAGAATAAAAATCGTGATCAGGGAATTGAAACCAAAGATGTGGGAGATAGTTAAGAGAGCACCCAGCTGCTTTTAGTGAGTTCAAGGTGTGGATGAATTATATACTAATCGAAAGAGCTATTGGATGTCCCGAGACCCTGCCAGTGGGCTTTGAAAGATCAGGAAGAGGGAAAGATGTGACTGGAGTAGAGCAGTTATTCTGATTTTTTTTTTTAATGTGTAGGGTCTTCAAACGAAATCAACAATCCTGATTTCGATTCCTGACCAAGTTTTTGCCGAGATGTGTTTGAGGGTTTGTGTACCCATGTCTATGTGGTCTGTGAGTACTCCAAAAGGCAAGCAGTAATTATTAAGAGTCAGCATGACTTCATCAGAGCAGGCTCTGTTCCACTCACTTTGTGGCTTTTTTAAACAAGATTGGCGGGTCCAAGGGAATTCCGTGGATGTGCTTTGCCAAGATTTTAGTAGAGCATTTCACAAAGTCTCTGTGCTCTCCGGGGACAAGACAAAGAGATGGTCATGGCAGCACTAATGCCCATTTTCCACCTCCTAGCTTTATAATACTCCATTTTCTGCCACTTAAAGTTAATCTAGTTCAATCCTCTTATTTTCAATAGCAGGAATTGGAGACCCACAAAAGGGAAGTCACCCACCCAAGCTCACACAGTGAGCCATTGGCAAAGGCAGGATCAGAGCCCGGGTTTCTGATGCCCTCGTCCATACTTTTCCCGTCATGAGCACTTCTCTGTAACTAGGCTGTGATACGACCCAGTGCCTCTGAGGTCCTAACTAACTTTTCCTAGCGGTATGTCATCTAGCTAAGTAATATCTTAGTTCAGGAGCCGGGCAGCAGCCTCCAGAGCCTTGGGTGACTGACAGGCTTGATGGCTGAGCCCACGAGTTCTGGGTCTCTTTCAGTTAGAGGGCCTGACCTGTTGTGATGCATTCTATCTAGCTGATAATACCTCGACCATGAATGCTTTTATTCATTTCACTTACAGTCTCCTTAGTCATAATGACAGAATCTATTTTTGAAAAAAAAAACACCTTATATTGGTGAGCAAAGAGCATTGTTGTGTTCTTGTCTAGCGTCCCTCTTTCCATCCTCTGCATAATTTCCTCGCTTCTTGTTTGAATTTCAATGTTGTTTTGGATTTGCGTTTATTGAACGCTGGTAATGGGGTGTTCACCGCTCTCCCCGCCATTGTCTACTCTTGGATTGCGATGGCCATGTTTTGTACAGATCCTCTTGAGAACCTTTGGTTATCATGAAGAGTGTGCATTACAGAGGTGGATATTAGCCTTCCAAAAGACTCCATTAATATAAGTGGGACCTTTGCTCTTGTGACATTTTATAGGCTTCGTCAAGTATGGCTATATCTGCTTTTGTGGAGCTTGGAAAATAGGTTTTATTATATACCCTTATATTTTTAATTATCTATAGCCTTCTTTCGGTATTCAAGTTGTTAGTGAATTTGGTCCTTGTCCAAATTAATGTTGGAAAACCCTGAATAGAAGGAGGAGAAGTGTGACTTTCTGAACTTTGAAGTACTATGTAAATGGGGGTTATTATTGTCACCGTGGCGAACGCTACTTATCATTTTCGAAAATCCAGGATGCAGATGGTACACGGTTTCCTATGGCCTGCCACATAAGGCAGAAAAGCCTTTGATGTTCAGGGGAAAAGGGAAATGCTGGGGATGAGAACACTTCTTCTCTCCAGTTGTGCCCTTATATCCCTGTCTGCTCATTAGACTGGACCATAGGAGCACAGAACTAAAAGCTTCAATTGTTATTTTTTAAAATCATGAGCTTAGCAATCATCAAAAAATACAAATGTTTTGAAATTCTATTACGCATATATATATATATATGTATATACCAATATAAATATATGTATATTTTTCTCTCTCTTTCTTTCTATTTCTCTCTCTTTCTGTCTCTCTGTCTATCTACACAAAGATCAGGGGAGAAGATTATATAAGAAACTGCAAACCTCTCTTTATGGTTTATTTTTTAAAGGAAATCTCTATACATCTATAGCTCTATCCACAATAGATCAATTATCTATAATTGAACAGAATTGCTTTATTTGTGGTCCCCTTCTGCCCTTATTTTCATTTTCCTCTGTGCATTTACAAAAAGGTTCTATTGCTGCTCTTTGTGTTTGCCTATCCATCACTATCCAGTAACAGTCTTCTCTCTAAATAGAAGCCCTCCCCTGTAACAAATACGTATAACCAAGCAAAATACATCAGCACACCGGCTGTGTCTGGAGACGCACGTCTGAGCGGCTCGAGAATGAGACACGCATTTTTAAACGTGGTCAATACATCGATTTGCTTTTGCTCCGGATTCCAGCCCGGGTCCCGATTAGTATCAATGATGAATCACTTGACACGGTTGCACACATTTGAATTTGCACTATTTGAAGTCATAATTACGTAAAGGACGATCCGGCTCAATGGCAACAGGCAGGGCAAATTCAAATGAGGAGACTGCTCCAGATAATCTGGGGCCTAACTGTAAATCAGAATTTCAGGGGTGGGCATGGCTCCTTCCTGAAGAAGCCCAATAGGTGCTTTGTAATCTTTGCTTTAGCTGCTCACTGACCATATAATAATATATTCCAGAATTTTGCCAGGAATCAGCCAGGCCTCTGGTTTGCAGACTCCATTCTTGTCCCTTTTTTGGGATAAAGGAGTTTGCCTCCTGTCTCATAGAATTAGTAGTTAGGTAGCCTTAGGCAAGTTAGGCTAGCTCTCAGTTTCCTGATCTGTAAAATGAGGGGTTGGATTTGATGACCCCTTGTCTTTTCCACTTCTAAGTCTATGAGCCTATGTGAGTGGAGAGAAGGGGTAAAGGCAAGAAGTATTGTAGAGATGGAAAATTGGGGTTTTGAATCTTGGTGACTGAGGGGATTGGGAGGCTCCCCAACAAGATAGGGGAGACAGATTTTATATAGAAGGGGCACTTGAACTGAGCCTTGAAGGAAAATAGTGGTTTCAGACAGAGGGAAGGAGCAAGAGCATTTCAGGCAGGGGGGGACTGCCCGGACAAAGTCAGGGAGGGTGGAGATGTTGCTCAGGGTGATGTGACTTGCCCCGAGTCACTTAACTAGTAAGAACCAGAGTCAGGACTAGAACCCAAGCCTCCTCACAACAAGCTTGGGACTCTCTCTCTCTCTCTCTCTTAGAACACAGACCTCATAGGGTAGCCATGAGGTCCCCACAACATCATGGCTGGAAAGTGAGTCCTACCCCTCATATAAAGGTTTAGCCTCTGGAAATGGGTTCCGGGCCTTCTGAGTGGAGGCCATTTTTCTTTTCATTTCCTTGTTCTCCTTTCTTCCCCCAAAGTTGCTTTCTCCTCACACTTTGAGCAATACATTCATGGAGCTTTGAACACTCCTGATCCCACAGTATACAGTCTGTGTTCAGGAAATCTTTTCTTCTTCTCTCCCTCCTTCCCTGACCCACTTATTTGTTCTGTAATTCATCTATACCATGCTTTTATTATTTCTCCTTCTTTTCAGGCTGGAGTCCCCTCCCCAGCTCGCTTTTCATTTACCATTATGTGGCTTTATTCCGCTCGTCTCCTATCTTCGAGAGCCATGAAGTGTGTTTCACTGGCATGAGCTAGCCGCCCCCTCCTTTTCTCCTTATAATCCCATTTATGTTTCTTTGTTGTATTTAATGGTGGCTGATGAATCGCTCCAACCCCTTCTGCCCCTCTGGCCTTTACCTCAATTCTCTTTTAACAGGTTGTTGCTGTGCAGGATTGGGTGGGGAGAGACACAGGGATGGGAGAAAGGAGCCGGCTGCTGGGAGAGCTGGGAAAGGATGTGCTAGGCAGGAAGTTGCTTAGTTTTTGGAGGTGACTTATTTGGGGCAAAAAATGAAGGTGTGAATTGAGGCAGGGCCGGGCTCCAGGGTTTCTCCAGGGGGTATGGAAGAAAAGGAGAAAATCATGGCCTCCCAAGGACCACCCAGGCCATTTGTTGGGCCATTTGCTGTCTCTTGATATGAACTCGGGTCCTCATTGTGAATGATGGGCAGCAGCAGAGAGGGCCATCAAGCTGCCACCTCAGGAGTGCTAGAATCTGGACACCGGAGCTGTCCCTCGCACTTGATCTTCAAAAGGAGGTCAAGCCAGAGACATGGGGAGATGCAGCCACACATGCTAAGTGACCCAGACCTCAAGGTGGCGGGCTTCCTGAAAACCTGGGGGGAGGCCTAGATTCAGGTGTCTCTCCAGGGATCCAGGTACCCTTGCCAGCTAGACAAGACAGAGGGAAATGGCCTGTGAGAGAGACGAAAAGCATTTGGATGAGGGAAGGACCGTGTCCAGTCTCATTCTGACCTGGAGAGAGGTTCACAGGCCACACCATCTTGAGCTGGGGCCAGAATCACAGAACGTGGGGTCTCACTAGTGACCTAATCCAACACAGATCTGAAATGAATCCTTCATCCTCTGCACAAAGACTTCCGGTGGGCAAAAAAGCCCCCATTTCCCAAGGCGGTCCTTCCGGCTTTTGGACAGCTCTCTTTGCTAAGATTGAAATCTGCGTCTTTGGAACTTCTACCCATTGCTGCTGGTTCTACTTCTGGGGGCCAAGCAGTCGTCTACAAGACGGCCCTTCAAATACTTAGACACAGCTCTCACAGCCCCCCAAATCTTCTCTTCCCCAGAGATCTGTGCCTTCACTGGTCCTGTGAGTCATGTGGACTTTATAGGTACAGAGGGGTAGCAGGTCCCACAAGAGGGGAGGATTGCATTTTGGCCACAGAAAAGGGAGGAAAGATTTCCCGAGCAGAAATCTGGCTACTAGCCCAATTTGGTGGGGCTCACACAAACCTATCTTATATTTAATGGCTCAGGAGCCTAGGTGAGTGAAGAGAAGCTGGGGGTGTTAAATGTCAGCTGAATTCTGCAGTTCCCACAGGGGTCTCTTGGATGGGGGGGGGATAAAGAAGCTAGAGAGACTGTTACTTCTGGAGGCACTGAAGGCCTCAAGGTTAATCTGTTCCATCAGGGCCTGGGACACCACTGACACGTATTTCATTGTTTTCCCCACTTATCAGTATCAATGACGTGGTTCTTGTTATTTTGGGTGTCAGCTTTCTGCACTATCAGCGACCAAAGGGAGAAAGCATCTGTGCAAGGCTCAAAGCCTCAAGAGAGGCTGATTTTGGAGGTTCCTTATGTATCCGGCTGAGGACGCCATTGAAAGAGGCCATGGCCTCTTTCAGTGAGTGGAAAATATGAGGGGAGAATATTTTTCTTATGCAGCTGGTGGGTGCTCCTGCCCCAAGTTTCTCCCCCTGCCTCCCGCCCCACTCAGTGCAGGCCAGCTTCCAGTAAACTGCCAAAGTGATCTTCCTAAAGCCGAGTTCTGACCATGTCACACACGTCACTCCCCGCCCCTACTCAATAAATGCCAGCCGTTCCCTATCATCTCCAGGATCAAATATAATATCCTCTGTTTGTTGTTCAAAGCCCTTCATAAGCTAGCCCCCCTCATGCTGCCAGGCTCCTCGTACCTTGCTCCAGTCCTCACCCCACCCTGTCACCACATATTCTATGATCCAATGGCTTCCTTCATCTTCTTACAAGTCCCTCCGTCTCCCACGTCTGGACATCCTCCCTGGCTGCCTGTCCCCCATGTCTGGAAGGCTCTCCCTCCTCATCTCCCCTTTCTGGCTTCCTTCAAATCCCTGCTAAAACCCTTTCTTCTTTAGGAAGCTTTTATTGGCCCCCCCTTAATTCCAGTTCCTGCCTTCTGTTAATTATTTCCCATTTAGCCTGTCTCTAGCTTGTTTAGACGTAGTTGTTTGCATTTTGTCTCCTTTATTAGACTATAAACTCCACGGGGACAGGAGGTTTCGTTTTTTGCCCCCAGTTCTCGGCACAAAGCCTGGCACGTAGTGTTTAATAAATGCTTATGGATTTCCTGGGTTCTCTGAGCAAGCCCTTCAAAAGGGGGTAATTGGAGACGGGTTAATCAATGGTAAGCTTCTAGACAGGTCTCGTTAAGTAATTTGACAAAGGGAAATGCAGGGATAGACCCTTCAGGGGCACAGAACAAGTTGTCAATCAATCAGTACGGCCAGGAGGACACCGTCGGAGATGACTATGATTATTTTGGGGTGGCTCTCTGAGCAGGAAGAGCTTTGCAGATAATTCAGAAATAATTCATCTGCTCAGGGAGGTAGAAGGAGAACATATTCAGAACAACTGTGGTAGCAGGTAGATGGTGCATTGGATAGAACACTGGACTTGAGTTCAAATCCAGTCTCAGTCACTCTACCCTAATCACCTCAAACAAACTGAAAAAACTTTGAATGGAGTCTATGGATGTTGGCCCAAAGGTTGAACTATAATCAATCCACTTAGATGTGGGCTACCAAAACCAAAAGAGAGGCTGAAGCAGACCTTACCACAAATGGTCAGCTAGGCCTGCTATAGTCACCTTTGTGAAGGCATGAGAAATCATTTAGTACTGTTCAAAGGCTGCCCGTCCAAAGTGATGAGGGACCTCCTTGATGACTGGAGCCGCCAGGGCCAAGAAAAAGCTCTCTTTCTGGATTGGGATAGGGTTTTCTGGCTTCGGATGGCAGCAGATATGGACACACCATTCAATGTCCCAGGGATAGTTCTGCTAAGTCAATTTCCTTCCCTAGAGAACAAGATCTGGGTAAAAAAAAAACCCAAATATCTTATGAACCTGGACTCATCAACCATAAAAACATAAGCAATATCTTTGTGGGGATGGACCACTTTATCCAGGGTGGACTGAGCTACACAACCAAGAACTATAGTTCTTTGGTTCTTAATATGTCTTGGTGTATGACTTCCCCATCAGGAATCCCTTTCAATCAGTGTTGGACTTTTGAGGGGAGACCAGTCAAGTAACTGGACTTGATGGGAATCAAGAATTCTAAGAGGATTCTGTGCCCTCTTTCAGGAAATCGACTACTGGAGTGTTCTAAGTAGATCATGATAGACTTGCAAGGGATACTGAGGCCTGAGCGGCAGACTCGGTGGAGTCAGCATATGGCCTTTGGGGTGTATGGTCCACAGTAACATGGCCACCAGCTTTTCTACGCATGTGATCTGGAGTCTCTGAGAATGGGGAAGGACTCAGGAGGAGCACGTCACCTAACCTCACAATCAGTTGAGAGAAGCCCACTGTCCATCACAGTCTTGCCCCAGAAGAACATGAAGAAGAAGCGGCAGCAATGTAATATTCAGCTTAGTCAAATGGCACTCCGTGCTTGATAGAGGCTTGATGTCAAGTCTTGGTATCCTGGGAAAACCAAAGATAGAAGACCAGTAGAGAGCTACCAGGACATCTTGTCTGCTGCTACACAAAGCTCCCGAGGATGGCTAGAACCCTGCTGAGATGCCGCATCCCAATCCCTCATTTTCCATTGCGGAGCTGGAGAGCCTCTCTGGCCAACAGGATGAAGAGAACAAGGGAGGATGGAGAAATCTGTCCTTACAAAGGCCCTTTCTACTAGTTGCAGCTGGACAACTGGTGAAGATCCGGGTAGGATCTGGATGAAAAAGAAGAGGAATCTGTGAAATATATTTATAACCTACAACTGAGACCACCCCATCATGAGGGACTGGTTAGGAGGAAGGGGAGAAATGTCAACATCACTCTTTCTTTCCCATGACTTGACTTTACAGTTTCCAGGAGAACAGAGGCCATCTATAGAGACCACCAGAAATCTTTGCCTTAAGTCACATGCCGGGTCTTTAGGTCAGCAATGCTTACTGTGTGCCAGACACCGGGAACACAAAGGAAGCAAAAGCCATTTCTGCCCTCAAGGAGCATCCGCTCTAATGGAAAACAGTGTATGCGGAAAACAAATGTAGAGGAGAAGGTTTGAGGACCGTGGGGCTAGAAGAGCCTCTTTCTGAAGGGAGTGTCTGGGCTGAATCTTGAGGAAGGCCTGGGGTGCCAAGAGGCAGAGGGGAGGAGGAAGAGCATTGGAGAGATGGGGAACAACTAGGGCCAAGGCACAGAGATGGAGAGGATGGAGTGTTGTGTGTGAGAAACAGCAAGTTGGCCACTGGATATTTTTGAGGGAGAGGGCCACCTTGGTAGATGTGGAGAGGATTGCGAGGGGGGAAGGTCTTGAGGTGGGGAAACTGATTAGAAGATGATTTAGATGAGAGTCTGGTCTATGGGGATTGAGAAGAGAGAGCAGACGGGAAGAGTACTTATGACGGGAAAAATAAGATTTGGCAACTGATCTGCTCTGTGGGGTGAAAATGAGAAGCTAAGAAGGGACCAGTGAGTCACTGCACCAGGCTGCTACTGCAAGATATACCAGGGGATAAAGAGCAAAGGTGCTACCCAGATAGCACTGCAATTGGCACAAGCTATAATATTCAATCAGTCAACAAAGATTTGTCACAGGCCACACTTTGTGCTAAGCAAAAGCAAAGGCAGTCATTAATCTCTTTTCTCACCCACCCATAATGTACATTTATTTCAGTTTGGTTTTCTTTAAAAATATTTTATTTCCCCCCAGTTACATTTAAAACAATTTTCACATTTGTTTTTAAAACTTTGAGTTCCAGATCTTATCTCCACCTCCAGATCCCTTTAAGAAAGGACATGTGAAATTATGCCAAATTTTTCCATTAAGTCATGTTGTGAAAAAATATAGATCTCTCCCCACCAAAAAAAAACTTGAAGAAAAATAAAGTAAAAATAACAAGTAAATAAAGTAAAAAATAAAGAAATAAAGAGAGATATTTTTCAATATGTATTCAGACACAATCATTTCTTTCTACGGGTATGGATAGGACTTTTTATCATAATTCCCTCCGAGTAGTCATGGATAGCCAAGTCATTCACATCTGATCATTGACAACATTGCTATTATTTCGTATACAGTACATTTCATTTTGCTTGAATTCATGAAGAATTTTACGGTTTTTCTGAGAGCATCCTGCTCATCATTTTTTATAGAATGACATAACCACACATCACAAATTATTAAGCCATTCCCCAATTGATGGGTATCCCCTCAGTTTCCAAGAGATGTTATTAATATTTTTGTATATGTAATTCCTTTTCCTTTTTAAAAAAATCTCTTCTGAAATTCACGCTTAGTAGTGGTATTGTAAGGTCAAAGGATATGCATGATTTTATAGCCCTTTGGGCATAATTCATAACTTTTGCTCATTTTTCAATTGGGAAATGGCTCATTTTTAACAAATAAATTTGACTCAGTTCCTTGTGTTTGAGAAACGAGGTCTTATCTGAGAAACCTGCTTCAAAATTCTTTGTCCAATTACTATTGATAACTCTATTTTCCCCATTTATTCGATTCTCTCTCTCCTTTCATCCTGTTCCTCCTCAAAAGTGTTTTGCTACTGACCACTCTCTCCCTCAATATGTCCTCTTTTCTAAAAACCTCCTCCTTTCCTGTACCTCCTTGCCTTCCTACAGGGTAAAATAGATTTCTATAGCTATATTGAGTATATATGTTATTTCCTCTTTGAGCCAATTCTAATGAGAATAAGATTCAGTCACTCCCCCTCTTCTCTTCCTCTTCCCCTCCACTGTAAAAGCTTTTTCTTGCCTCTTTTATGGCAGACAATTTACACCATTCCACTTTTCCCTTTCTCCCACCCTCTCTCACTCCTTAATTTGATTTTTTAAGGATATTATCCTTTCATATTCAGCTTACACCTGTGCCCTTTATCTATATATACACCTTCTAACTGTCATAATAATGGGAGAGTTCTAATGAGTTATAAGTATCATCTCTCATGTTGGAAGGTAAACAGATAAACCTTAGGAAGTCCCTTATGATATCACTTTCCTGATTACCTCTTTAGGTTTCTCCTGAGTCCTGTATGTGAAAATCACATTTTCTCTTGAGCTCCGGTCTTTTCATCACAAATGCTTAGAAATTCTCTGTTTCATTGAATGACCTCCTTTTCCTCCGAAGGATTATCCTTAATTTTGCTGGGCAGGTGATTCTTGGTTTAATTCTAGTTCCCCTGTTCTTCAGAAGATCATCTTCCAAGCCCTCCAGTCCTTTAATGTAGAAGCTGCTAAATCTTGCGTTACCCTGATGGTGGCTCCACTGTACTGGAGATGTTTCTTTCTGTATGCTTGCAATATTTTCTCCTTGGCCTGGGAGTTCTGGAATTTGGCTAGCATATTCCTGGGCAGGTCACTTAACCTCAATTGCTTGTCCCTCCCCCCAAAAATCAATACTGAAAACTAACTAGGTATATTTGGAAAAATAAAATACTATTTAAAAAATAATTTAGCAACAACAACAACAATATAATCTTCTTGAGGGCAAGGACTATTTGACTTTTATCTTAATAACTCTTTTGACAGAGTTATATAGGGATCCCTTGAGGAGGAAACCTCCCTCTTCCCATGATGCATGTGAGCATCTTATTTCTGGGAACTTCTGTGCACTTTAGTCTTTCAGAGTTACTTAAAGAGGTGAAAAGTTAAATGACTTGAGTATATTACACAGAGAATATCTATATCTATATACATCTATATCTATCTCTCTCTCTCTATATGTCAATATCTATCTACCTATCTATATGTCTATAGTTAGATCTCTATCTATGTCAATATCTATCTACTATATATCTATATCTATGTCAATATCTATCTATATATGTCAATATCTACTCTATATCTATATCTATATGTCAATATCTGTCTATATGTCTATATTTATATCTATCTATATATGCCAATATCTACTATATATCTATCTCTTTATCTATATCTATCTATATATGTCAATATCTATTTACCTATCTACATGTCTATATTTATATCTATATCTATCTATATATGCCAATATCTATCTATATATGTCAATATCTATTTACTATCTATCTATATGTCAATATCTATCTATATGTCTATATTTATATCTATATTTATCTATATATGTCAATATCTAACTACTATCTAGATATCAATATCTGTCTATATCTATCAATATCTAGCTATATGTCTATATCTATTTATGTATCTATATCTATATCTAGCTATGTATGTCAAAATCTATCTATCTAACAGCAAATATTTCTGGTCAGGCACCTACAAAACCTTTTCTGTAGCCCTGGCTCCTAGAACTCTATTGGAAGATAAATAGAGGATTTAAAAGCTTTCTGTATGTTGCTGTAATTTCTTTGTATATTCATAGACTCAGAGAATGCTATGGTAGCAAGGAAACACAGAGCTGGAAATGTCAGACATGAAAGAGACCTCAGAAAATCGAATGTTTGAGCTGGGAGGGATCTCAGACATCACCCTTGCAAGACCCCTCCTTAATGAAATGGAGGAAAGCCAGTTCTGGGAGGTTAAATGATTCGTACGTTGTCACCCAGCATGTCGGTAGCAGCAGAAGGAGCCCCACCTGGGGTCCCTCGCTCCCTCTTCAATAGCCTTTTCTTCTCTATGTCTGGGCCACACCGCAAAACATCCTTCCCTCTGCCCCCTCCCTCGCTTTTGACCCACCCCAGCCCTGTCTCTTTTCGAGGCAGAATTTCTGGGGCTCATGGCAAGTGTCGGAGAGGAGGTCCGGATGGCATCAGCAATAATTGGATCTCTCTCATTTGGAGTGGGGTCCCCATTATTCTCTGATACAATGGAGGGTACAGGAGATAATTAAGCTCATCTCCTTGTAAAATGTGGCTGACGTTCAAGATGCCAAACATAGCTAAGTACTGTCATTTGGTGGGGACAGGAACCGAGCTAAACGATGAAGAGCTATCTCAGAGGCTCTCAGGCCCCACTCTCCCTCCCCTTGCTTACTTAACTAGATGCGTCACACACAGAGGCTACTCTAGGTGATCTACTTTCTCGATTACCTCTAGCAAACTTGTTCTATTCTGATACACAGCTTCCACAGGCCTCTGGGATTTCTCCCAAAGCTAATAAACAGTGCATCCTATAAACCATCTAAAAGAATACAAATCATTTGTCCTATAATTTAACATATTTAGCATGTATTAGATTACCTGTCATCTAGGGGTGGGGGAGGAGGGGAGGAGGGGAAAGGCTTGGAACAACAACAACAAAAAAAAGTTTTGCAAAGGTTAATGTAGAAAAATCACTCATATGTTCTGTAAATAAAAAGCTTTTAATAAAAAAATTAAATTAAATTAAGAAAAATAAAATAAGATTTTTATCATAATTAAAAATAAAATAAAAGAATACAGATCACCTAGCCCCACCCTGCCTCCACCTTCCATTCCCCTTTGAAAAATCTCTTCTCTTCCTTCTCCATGGCCCCAGAAATCCACAAGATTATAGGTCTGGCATTAGGAAGAACAGCCGAGGCCATTAAATCCAATTCTCTCTCTCCCATTTTGCAGCTGAGGGCAAATAGGTGAAGAGATTTGCATTGAAAATTACTTTCCTTTACCCTCTACATATGTTGTGTGGGCATGGAGATTTGTATGTTATCTCCCCTGTTCAAATGGGAGGTTCTTGAAGTCAGGAACCATGTTTCTGATTTTCTTTATATCCCCGGTAAGTACTGTGCTTATCACAGAGCCTGGCTCACTGGAGGTGCTTAACAAATGGCGCTTGTTTTTACAAATGGATGATGATGATAAGGTGTCTGAGTTGGAATTGGAACTCAGGCCCTCCTGACGAGGAGTTCCTTTTCAAGAATCTCAGAGATGGAAGGGCCGTAATTGAGTCTAACAAATATACCAGAACAGGGATCCCCTCTACAACATCCCTGAAAAATGTTTATGTATCTTCTATTCAAGGATCTTTGGTGATGGGGATCCCACTATCTCCTTGAGGAAATCCTTAAGGACACATGACGTGAAGTTCTAATTGGCTTCTCCAGATCCCATTGATTGCTGCCCCAAAGTCTGATCCTTCTTCCTCATGGCGATTTTTTCCTCTTCTCAGTAGTATTTTATTTTTCCAAATACATGTGAAGATAGTTTTCAACATTCCTTTTTGTAAGACTTTGTGTTCTAGATTTTTCTCCCTCCCTCCCTAACTTCCCTCCTCTCCAAGACAGCAAGGAACCTGATACAGATTAAAAATGTGCAATCCTTTTAAACATATTTCCATATTTGTTATGTTGTTCAAGAAAAATTAGACAAAAAGGGAAAAAAATCACGAGAAAGAAAAAAAAACAAAAAAGGGAAAAAATACTCTGCTTTGGCCCACATTCAGTCTCTATAGTTCTCTTCTTGCATGTGCATTAGGAACATTTTCCATCCTAAGTCGAGTGAAATTCTCTTGAATCATCACATGGCTGAGAAAAGCTAAGTCTACCATAGTTGATCAACACACAATCTTGCTGTTACTGTGTATGATGATGTCCTGGTTCTGCTCACTTCACTCGGCTTCAGTTCATGTAGGTCTTTCCAGCCTTTTCTGAAATCAGCCTGCTCATTATTTTTTTAAGAGAACAATAACATCTTATTATATTCATATACCATCACTCCTTCAGCTATTCCCCAACTGATGCTCATGGAAAACCTTTAAGGGAGAAGAACAAAATGCTTAGAAAGCAGCTTTCCCAAAATTTCTCATTTTAGAGAAGAAATTAGGACCTAAGGAGGGGAAGTGATTTGGCCAGGATCACTTGCATAGAGAGAAGAATTAAAATTCAAGCTCAGCCTCCCTCACTCACATTCTCTGTCCAGAGAAGAAAACTGAGATGCCGAAAGATGAACAGAAGATCCTGGCAGGAAGGAGCTGATTCATGTCTATCTTTGGGTCCCCAGTGGTAGGCACTAGGTGTTTGATGACTGATTGACAAATGAGAGAATGACTTGCCTTGAACCTAGATCTCTTGCCTTGGAGTCCAGTTCTTTTCCTACTCTGGCATGTGCCTTTCCCTGGTATCTTATGGGGGTTCAGTCACCTTGGCCCCAGGTGACTAGGTCATAGGAATAGGTGACTGGGAACTTTTCTGGGATATTCCCCAAAGAAACAAACAAATAATTATGCGGACACCTTCAGAACTGGGGCCTCCTGATTCAAAGACTTCCATTATATCACAGCAGCTCTCTTGGTTACATCGTACCAGCTAGAAGAGACCCCAGAGGTCATATGGTTCAATACCCTCCTTTTACAGATGAGAAATGAAGTGACTTGTCTAGGTGATTAGGCTAGGAAATGACAGTTGCAGCATTTGAACCCAGACTCTCTAATGCCCAAGCTGATACTCTCCTGGATTCACCACATCAAGCTGCCTCTCACAGCATACAGTGGTGCTTGGCAAAGGACTGTTCCCCAGCTGGGCAGGGGATAGGGCTACAAATCCAGGTCTTTTCCTTCTCTTTTGCATGGAGCTCATGGGGCTGAATCCCAATATCCCTCAATTGCACATCCCACTGCTTTCTGGGTCCGGGGGGAGCACTCTCATGGCCGAGACTTTTTTTAAGCGTTTCTAGGTTTCATTCTTCTCGATTTCTGGATGACTGGGCCAAACATCACTGAGCTTCCCCCTGACAGTTTCCAATTCTCTCTTTCACATGTTGGACAGCAGCAATTGGAAGCCTGTCACCTGTATCCCTTGATGATGGACTCATCTCAAGGGCTGGCAATATGGTCATGGCTGAAACTATGGTTCTCGGGCTTGTTCAACTTCATTCTCTTGTCTGCTCCGAGGCCCTCGGGGTCAGGAAGTCACTACCTACGTAAGACCTGTTATTGTAACTGGCGCACTTGGAATATTGGACTCACTTGACAAACCAGAGCCCATTAGAGGCTTTCCAGCATAGCGAGGGCTTTGGAAGCCGAAAAATTGAAGGAGCTGGGAGGATTTAGCCTGGAGAAGAAGAGATTGGGGCAAGGAAAGGAAAGACATCTTGATTGTCTTCAAGTGCTTTAAAGACTGTCATGGGGCATTGTGTTTCCTTTCTCTGATTTTTCTTTCTTGTGGATACGATTTTTCTTGCCCAACGATGATAAGGGTGGAAACATGTATACATATATTCGATTTGTTAAGTATTTTAACATGATTAACATGCCGTGGACTTCCTGCCATCTAGGGGAGGGGTGGGGAGTAGGGGGGAAAATTTGTAACGGAAAGCTTTGTTAGGGTTAATGTTGAAGAATTACCCATACATATGTTTTGCAAATAAAATGTTTTAATAAAAAAATAAAACAATTGTTTATTCTTTTGAAAATATGCTTTCTCTCCAAAGATTAAAATGGATGTTATAATAATAAAAAAAGACTGTCATGGGGATAAAGGGACAGGCTGATTCTGTTTACTTCAAAAGGGAAATGGGGGATCAGTAGGAATAAATTGCAAAAAGGGAGATTTTGGCCCAGTGGCAGGAAAAATTCCCAAAGATCCTAGTCTGTCTCAAAAGTAGAAAGGGCTGATTTGGTGGGTACTGAGTTGCCCAGCACTGGAGGTCTTCAAGTGGAGATTGGGGCAACTGCTTTTCAGGGGTATGGGGAAGAGATTTCTTGGTTGGCTCCGATGTTCTTTCAAATGGGGAAATCCAGTTGTTGTGGGGTTTTGTTGCAGGAAGCAGAAGGAGTAGGGCAGCAACCTGGTTTTTTACTGCCTACATTGGAAGGGCCCCACCAAAATCGAAATCTCATCTGTCTACTCACTGCCCCACCCTACACAAGTGAGGATCACTGAGGGCCGAACCCAATAGTATTACCCAGTGATTCCGTGTGGCAAAGATGAATTAATGGCATTCCTGCTGCCCTTTCCGCCATCACAGTGTAATTAGACTGAGTTTTAATCATTGTTTGGGGCTATCGCGGTCCAGACATTCTCCCAAACTGGAAAAACAAATCCAAGGCAGAACACAGTCTCCTTCTCCTGACCAAGGGCTGTATATTGAATCTACTGGCTCATCGTGGCCAGCAAAGAGAAATGAGGGTGTCCCAGAGCGGGAGAGCGGTTAACAGGTAATGCTTAGAGATTCTCTAATCCAATACTTCCAGTCTGGGTGACTTTGGGAAAGTCACTCGTAGGAGCAAGAGCCTTTAGAGTTAGAAGGGACCTTAGAGGCCATCTTATTTTTTTAAAGGAGGAAAGTTAGGGTCTGCTAGGGGAAGCTACCTGCTCAAGGTCACAATAAGAGTTGGAAGGGATCTCAACTAAGTCAATGTTGTTAAATTCAAATAGAAAATGGGGGGCACTGATTCACATGCAAGAATTCCTTTAGGTCACATATAGATGCAGAAAACCACATAGATTCTGTTATATTTGTATATATTTTGATAACTATTTCTCAATTGCCTTTTAATCTGATTCCTGCCACACGTAGGAACCCTCACGCTAGAAGTTTGACCCTTCAAATTTAGTCCAACCCCTCATTTTATAAAGTAGAAAAATATAGAGGAGGCCCAGACAAATGAACTGATTTGGGATCTGACTGTAGACCTGGAGCTCAAAGCTATCGCAGAGTTCATCTTGGATTGAGGTCCTCATCTTGCCCAAGAGAAAATGGCAATCTAGGCAGGAGATTTAACTTGGACAAGGGTGCACCGAGTTAAGAAGTGGGAGAAATGGCTTCAAAGCGAGCGTTCTCTTACTTCAAAGTCAGTGTTCTTTCTACTTGGAGTTGGTTGCTTTTCTGGAGAAACATACAAAGTTAAGTCATGTGATCAGTAAGAATGGGGTGAGTCTTCACTCTATAGCCTTGAAACAGCAAGCCATAGATCAGATTTAGACTGCTGACCAAAGAGGAGACGGGAACATCTCTGGAAAATGTAACAGCCTTCTGAGGTATTAGTGTGGGACAAGTTTGCCTGAATCTCCCACGTACGGTCTCATAACCTCAGCCCAATAACATGCTGAGTATCCAATACAAACAATGCAACAGGCTCAAGATTATGCTGTGGCTCGCTCTGGACAGTGACTCAATCCAAAGTCCCCCACGCTCCTCGATGGCTGGAAAACAATGAATTTGGCTGACTTTGCAATGGAAAAGGGATGCAACTGTGAGGGGGTTAAGAAAGCTAAAGTAGAAAGAGCCTCTAAGTCTAAGAAAGGACAAACCTAGACTCAGTTGTAGAGTTTCCATAAGACAAAGAACCAGGTTGAGCTGCCACATCCCCCAATCTGAGGAGTCTGAGGTCTTTTGGCCCCTAGGCTCCGGGCCGGAGAAAAGATGGGCCACATCCATTGGAAGGAGGAGGACCCACATACAGAAGAAGTCCTGAGACAAACTGCCAGGAGTAGAAGAAAAAGGGTAAAAGAAATAATGGGCAGGAGAGAAAGACTGAATTCAAATCCCTGCCCCTGGGAAGGTAAATTAGCAGTGAGATTCAGGAGGAAAAAGGGGCAAATGAGTAAACAATCAAGAAAAGTTTGCAACACAATGAATAAATATTATGCTAATGGAAAGTGAACCCCAAAGTTTTGATACAAAACAAAGGCAACAATTTCTTCAGGAACAACAGAAATAATGGAACGATACAAAAACTCTGGAATGGTTCAAAAAAGAGATAACACTATTAAAAAGAAATGAAGATAGAAATTAGAGTACTCATAGAAGAATAAAACACAGTATCTCTGCAAAATAATAGACTCTGAAGAAAAATGACAGATTTAGAACTCAGATGTTGCAAGAAAATATGGCAGAACTTGATTTCCTTTAAAGACAAAACTACTGAGAACACACCCAAACTCTGTAAGTTGAAGTTGTTGTTATTAGTCCCTTATTTTCAGAGGACCAATGACACAAAAGGGTGATGTTTTGTTTTCCTGTGAATTGAATTTAAGTGAGGCAGAGTTGCAAGTGGAAGTGACTGACTTTGAAGACAGGATGCACTGAAATAATTTCAGTTTCATCATATTAAAAACCTTTTGCATCTGTAGCCCAGTTTCCAACTAAACCGGAGCCATTTTGTAGATTGCTCTGTATATAGAAGCAGACATGACTGGATTGAAAAAGATAATGGTGAGTGTCATGTCACACTTCATACCTGATGGTAGTTTCCAGAGACTTTGGGGGAGAGATATATGGGGAGACAGGAGAGAAGAAACGTAGGGAGAACTGGTTCCTTACCAGGTCCTGGATGTCCAGATTACCTCCTTGGATATTACTAGAATGGACTGAGCTCTTAACTTGTTCCTAGATAGACTTAATTTACTCTTGGGTACTCTACAATATATTCTTACCTGTAGAACTTCTCCAATTCCTTTGGGCTGTTTTGTTGGGATAAATGAGTTTACTCATTATTCACTACATTTGATGGTCTTTTGTGTAATCAGTATTTGGTGGAAAAAAGATCAAATGGTGAGTATAATATATAGTTATAGCAAACTATAAGCAACCAGGAAAACAACCTTCCTGAACTTCTCAATGCCATAATCTTCAACCAATGACATTGTGCCCCAGAGAAAAGAGCACCCAGTGTAGTGGTCAATGAGATAGATCCCTGGGACCAGATGATATCGTTTCTGTAGAGTGCTTAGCACAATCCCTGGCACATAGTAGAGAACTTAATAAATGCCTGTTGCCTTCCTCGTTTGGGGGGCTTAACTACCCTTCTTCTCAACATCCCAGCCAGCATGATGCTGATACAGACAAGCAGTCCATCAACTGGCATTTATTAGTCTATCAGCATTTATTAAGCAGCAGAAGGATTTGGGTTGAATATCATGGTATTGCTTCCCTAATGTCGTGGTCTTCTTTGAGAACAAAGGACAAACAACAACACTTACTATGTGTCAAACAGTGTATTAAGCACTGAGGATACACATACACACAAACATATATATTATATTATATATATATATATATATATAAGAGAGAGAGAGAGAGAGTAGGTATATAGATATATAAATATAAAGCAAATAGATAGTTCCTTCTCTCCATATTCCAAAAGCAGAAACAACATGTGAGGAAAAAAATTGCACTTAGAAGGGTAAGGTAGAAGTCCATTGATTATCCCACACCCTTAAAAAGTAACCTTCTATAAGTGAGTGCACTTCTTGAGGAATTACTAGTTTCTTTCACGTGGACTCTGACTTCCCTCTCATGGTAGAGATGCCTCTTGCCTCCTCCTGATCTGTGATTTCCTCCTAAGAGACTCCATTTGAGGATGTGTCCACACCAGCCTTGTTTACCTCTAACCTCCTGACTCTGTATTCTTCTATCTTGCCCTTTCATGATCTCCTTTTTATGTGTTGTCTTCTCTCGTTCAATGACAGCTTCTTGGGATCCGGGACTGTTTCGTATTTGTATTTGTGGCACTTAACATAGTGCCTGGCGCATAGTAAATACTAAGAACCACTTTAGCTAATCTAATCTTGATTGAATAAATCAAAACCAGTGTGGACATGGCCAATATGCTTCCTCAAAATAAATCAAGAATCAATCCAAGCTTTGGCTTAAAGACATGGTTGTTCTTTAACCAATTTATACGAAAGAAAGGCACTCTTACAGAAACAGCTCAAGAGATTCAGAGAGTCTGAGAGCACAGCTATTGGCACAAGATGGTTCTTCCAGCACTCCTCTTCCTCTCCTCTCCCTCTCTTTTGAACACTCCATGATCTGCTTTCGAACCTCATCACCCACCAAAAGTGTTCTCTCCAAAGTTACCAATGATCTCTTAGTTGCCAGATCCAGCGGCCTTTTCTCAATCATCATTCTTGACCTCTCTGCAGCCTTGGCCCCTGCCAATCACCTTTTTTCTCCTTAATATTTTCTTCCCTTCGGATTTTTTTGGGACACTACTCTCTCCTGATTCTCCTCCTACATACTAGACTACTTTTAGTTTCCCTGGCTTCCTTTAAGTCCCAATTCAAATTCCCCCTTCTACAGGATTCCCTCTTTCCTGCTCCCCATTAATAACTTCCCTTGGTTGGTGAGTCTCAATTTATCCTCTCTGGATCTTGTTTGTACACAGGCATTTATTTACCAGCTGTCTCCCCCCACTAGATTGTTAGCTCCTTGAGGGCAGGTCTTTTACCTTTCTTTATATCTCCAATGCCAAGCATATGATAGGCACCAAATGAATACTTCTTGACTGACTTGACCGATTCTGAGGCGCAAACGTAGGTCTGAGCTGTGGCAGAGAAGGTACTACGTATTGGGGAAAGCAATGTGCTCTGTGGATCTCTTGGAGCAGGAGACCCAGCCTCAGAGATGTCTTACCCAAAGTTCATCTCTTTCCCCAACTTCCCTTCCTATCTATCCATAGACACTATCACGTAACCTATTGTTTCATCTCACAAACTTTTCTGGAGATCTGATTTTTGCTACAACCACACAAAGTCCAGGTATTAGAAAGAGCTATAAGTGCCAGGTTAGGTAGAGAGCCCCGTGGCAGGAAATATCCTAACTGGGGCTTTTGAGGAATTGGGACTAAACTCCGAACTTTTTCTCTCAAGTAAACTTTTGAAACCTGAAAAGGAGGCAACTCTACCGACCTTATAGGCTATTCTATCACCCCCTAGTGTTAAAACGAGCTAATTATCGAAAGACACTATTGCATATGATATCTCCAGTGGAAGTGAAAAGTAATATCAAAAGGAAAGAGCTGGCAGCGAAGGATGGGATGGGGGATCCAGGAAGGAAAGACTTCCTGCAGAAGATAACATTTGAGCTGAATCTTGAAGGAAGGCAAGAACACTAAGACAATGAAGATGAGGAAAGAGAGGGCATGGAGTTGGCAGATGAAGTGCATGGAAGGGGAATAAAGAGTAAGATGACTAGAAAGGGAGGAAGGGGGACAGGTTGGTGAGAGCTTTGGAAATCGAACAGAGGATTTTACTTAGGTTTCATCCTGGAACTAATAGGGACTCACTGGATTTTTTTTGAGTGTGTGTATGGAGTAAAGTTGTCAGATTTAAGCTTTAATAAGATCACTTTGGTAGCTGAATGGAATATGAACTGGAGTTGGGTGAGTTCAAGAGAAGACTTGGGGATGACATTGAGGTGGTAAACCTTAGTGTTAGTAGGATAGTCGTACCCTTGACAGCAACAGAGAAGTCAGGAAGGTGAGAAGGGCTTTCAGGAAAAGATAAGGAGGTCGACTTTAGACATGTTGAGTTTGAGACGATTCTGGGATGCCCAGTTTGAGATGTCCAAGAGTCAGTTGGTGAAGTAGGACTGCAGCTCCGAAAAGGGATTAGAATTGGACAGATAGATCCAGGAATCACTCACAAAAAGATGACTGAAATCACAGGAACCAATGAAATCACCCAAAAGATACTAGAGAGCCCAGCTTCTTAAACTGCAGGTCATGACCTGAAATGGGGTCTCATAACTGAATGTGGGGGATCACAAATTATGATTTATTATCAGTAACTGTTTGACCTGTATACCTACTCTATATACCTATACACCTGGGGGCACATAAAAATTCTGGGGACAAAAAGAAGTTGTGAATGGAAAAAGTTGAAGAAGTCCTGTTTTAGAAAAAAAAAATAAGAGGGTTCCTGGCTCAAGGCTTCTTCTTGTGCTCCTCACATCAGGCATTTATTTCTTTATTTACTTACTTGTTCATTTCTTTATTTATTTGTTGACATTTTTAATTTTCAAAACATATGCAAGGATAATTTTTTTCAACACTGACCCTTGAAAAATCTTGTGTTCCAGCTTTCCCCCATCTTCTCACCTCCTTCCCTAGACTGCAAGTAATCCAATATATGTTAAACATGGTAAAAATATATGTTAAATCCAGTATAGGCATGCATCTTTATACAATTATCTTGTTGCACAAGAAAAATCAGATCAAAAAGAAAAAAAAATCAGAAAGAAAATAAAAGTCAAGCAAACAACAACAGAAAGAGTGAAAATGCTGTGTTGTAATCCACACTCAGTTCCCACAGTCCTCTCTTTGGGTGCAGATGGCTCTCTCCATCACAAGATCATTGGAACTGGCTTGAATTATCTCATTTTGAAAATAGCCATGTCCATCAGAATTGATCATCATATAGCTTGTTGCTGTGTATAATGATATCCTGGTTCTGCTCATTTCACTCAGCATCAGTTCCTATATAAGTCTCTCCAGGCCTCTCTGAAATCCTCCTGCTGATTGTTTCTTATAGAACAATAATATTCCACAATATTTGTAGACCCCATTCCCCAACTGCTGGGCAGCCGCTCAGTTTCCAGTTTCTTGCTGCTATGAAATGGGCCGCCACAAGCGTTTTTGCACATCACATCAGGTATTTAAAGTGGGGCCGATGAATCCCACAAATAGGGGATTCTGCGCAACTGGGGAGCCACATTTACACATTTAGAAAATCCACATGGATGTGCCGCATTTATTAGATGGGCTCACCCACCTTAGGAGCAAAATCAATGACGACAGAATTAGGAAATATTTGCATCAAATAATGTTGATAAAATGAAACCCAAACAACATCAAGAACTGCTCCCTAATATGATGAAAAGTTTTCAGAATACCCTAGCCGTCAATAATCATAGGAAGAATTGGTTCATAACAGTAAGAATAAGAGAAATGGAAATTCATATCTATCACATTTATAAAGGGGATAAAAGACAGGTGTAGTCAACGTTGGAGGAAATGCAGAAAAGACAGGAGCACTCACACGTGCTTTGTGGGGTTATGGATTGGTCTCTGCTTTCCGGAATCAATTTGTAATTATGTAAGGCAACTCACCTTTGACTTGGAGGTCATTAAGGAGTACACATCTCAAGGGGACCAAAGACAGAAAGAAACCCCCCATTTTTGTCACAACCTTTGCGGTAGCCCATTTTGTTCTGGGGAACAAAACAACAGCGCCAACTGGAAATTAAACAGATGCCCATCAGCTGAGGGATAGCTGAACAAATTCTGGCATACGAGTGTCGTGGTACAGTATTGTACAATCGGGACAAGAACGTGGGCCATGCAGCCTATGGGAATTGGTGCAGAGTGAAGTAAGAGAATGAGGAGAACACTATGCACAATGACCCCAAAAGTAGAAAATACAAAGGTGCTGAACAAAGGCCAACTGGAAAGACCAAGCTAGGCCCGGGAGAGCAGATGGGCAAATGCATCTCTCTCCTTTCCATGTGGAGGAGACCACGGGCGACATATATTGAATAGACTATCAGCCTAGATCAGGGATCAGCAAACTATGGCCGGAGGATCCAGTCCTGTCTCCTGCCTGTTTTTGGTATGGCCTGTGAGCAGAAGAATGGTTTTGACATTGTTAAATAATGTTTTATTATTTTTTAAAGCTGTAGCAGTGGATTTTGATCGACTGTTTTTCTTTTTTTCAAGAGAGGATTCAATGCCGGAGGACGGGAGATCAGTTTTATATCTAGAAATAGCTGCGGTGGAAAAACAGAAGCCATTTAAGCTGTATCGCCTTCCTTCTGGACTTCAATATATTCCAGCTTTCATCTTACTCTGGTACTTCCATTAGTGCCTGGGGGCCTCCTTACCTTGGAAACACCCACTCATCTTATACTAGGGCCTCTTTACCCTGGAACATCCACTTGTCTTGTCCTGAGACCTCCTTACCCTGGAACATCCACTCATCTTGTACTAGGGCCTCCTTACCTTGAAACAACCACTTATCTTTTCTTAGGGCTTCTTACCCTGAAATATCCTTTTGCCTGGCCACCTTTTTTTTTTTTTGCTCTTAATGAGTTCTTTCCTGAGCCTCCATTTTTTTGGGGAGAAGGGGAGCCCAGATTGGTCAGCCTTTCTTCCCTACCCAGTTGTGCTGGGTAGGGACTTCAAGACAATGTCCTAGTGCAGATATCTTATCCAGTTTTTTGTTTCCCTTTTTGGTGTTATCTGTTCCATTGAAATGTGCACTTCCTTGAGGGAAGGGTCTGGTTTTCTTTTAGCATGGAACCCCAGAATGTAGCCCAGAACTTGGTACATTCAATAAACCTTTATTGCCTTATCTTGCCAATAAATCCGATTTTTAAAATTAATGAATTAGTTGAAAAAAAAGTGGGTAACATTGGAGTCTATCACCTCAAAGGGTCCCTCTAAATTTAGTCATTCTGTGAATATGTCAAAGTCTGCTTTGATTTTCTCTGTTCTTTCTTTTGGCCCCCACAGTCCAGGACCGTTTTCAATAGCCATATAGCTATCTCCCTGGAGGTAAAGAATGACAAAGATGCTAGGTGAAGGCAGAGAGAAGCGACAGGCAAAACCACATTGGAGAAGTTGACTTTCCTTCCTTAGCTTGCAATCACCACGTTGGGTTTTTTGGGGCCTTCGATATTTGCATCCTCCATTCTAATGGACACCCATGGAAGCTCAGCCTTTATCCATTCTCATCTGAAATGCTGGTAATGGGGTGACTGCTATATGTACAGAGGCCTGAGATGATGGGGGAAAAGAGATGGAATATCTCAAGAGAGGCCATCAACTTTCTGTAACTGGTTCCCACCGGCTAACCACATGTTGAAGAGGAAGCTGTTTAATTGGCTATGGAGGTGTTCAAAATGGCCTGTCAACTCGAGTTCCATCTTCCTTTGCATCCTTTTTGGGGGGCTTCGTTTTGTGATTCATTAGCTCAGGGTCTGGTGAGAGACTGTGCAGCCCTCGGAAGCTTTGAAAGAATGGGAGAGAGAACCATAGGATTCTGGGAATCAGAATCCAGAGGTGGTTTCCCAGCCAGGGCAGCGTCAATGCACAAAGGAACAAGAAGCAACCTTCGGCACTGACCTTGTAGACAGAGAGTTGGCAAATGACCACCCAGGGACCCAATCTGTCTACTTTTGTCCCTGAAGAATTGAGAATTTTTTTTTTACATTTTTTTGCTGGGACAATTGGGGTTAAGTGACTTGCCCAGTGTCACCCAGCCAGGAAGTAGTATCTGAAGCCAAATTTGAACTCAGATCCTCTTGACTTCAGGGCTGGTGCTCTATTCATTGTACCACCTAGCTGCCCTTTTTACATTTTTAAATAAAATGTTATTGTATTTAAAAATATAAAAAACTTCTCTTCTTAGCTCCCAAGCTTTTATAAAAGCAGTCAGATTAGGGAGAGATAGATAGCATAATAGATAGAGCACTGGCCCCAGAGTCAAGAGGACAACCTGAGTTCCAAACCAGCCTCAGACACTTTAACATTTACTAGCTGTAACCCTGAGCAAGTCACTTAACCCTAATTGCCTTGCAAATAATAATAATAATAATAATAATAATAACAGTCAGATTTGACCTTTAAGTAATAATTTGCTGACTTCTGGTCTAGAACCAAAGCAGAAAAAGCTGAAATAAGGGCTCTTCTGGCAGGGGTTGGGCGGCCAGGAAAGCAATAAATATATATAGCACCTACTTTGTACTTGGCCCTACACTCAAAACTTTACAAACATTATCTCATTTGTTTCCCCCAAGCATGGTGGGAGCTGGATGCTGTTATTATCCCTGTTTTGCAGTTGAGGAAACTGAGGCAAGTCGCAGAGGGTCCCACAACTGGTAAGTGTCTGAGGCTAGATTTCAACTCAGGTTTTTTGACTTTAGGTCCAGTACTCTATCCACTGAATTGCTAGCTGCCTCTGGTAACAATACCACCTTCGCGTAAGAATTTATTTGGACCAATAACTAGGAGCCAAGTTGAATTTTGAGCTTGTTCCTCAAGGAAGGAAGGTGATCTAATAGAGAGTGTGCCCCCATGGCACCGGGGGAGATGTTTGTTCTTGATATATTATATATGTCATATAACATGTTATATGTTTGTTCTTGATATAGCTTTTAAATAAATATTTCTTTGTAAAAGCCATCTGGCATTAGGTGGTTAAATGGAACTGGAGGCTAGTCACTGGCCCCTAACAAAAAAGAAGGAGGGGAAACACAGCTGGCAGAGGCTTGAGAAAGTAGCATTTTGGGAGAGAAACCTCCAAACTCAACAGGGTACCTTGACACCCTAAAGATAGCGGGAGTGGGCCTGGCTTGGGGAGAGAGAATCCCAGTGTTCCATACACTCTTAATTGGTTTCTCTGCTTCCAGTGTCTCATTCTCTGTCTCTGTCTGTCTCTTTCTCTCTCTCATTTCCCCCATTTTGCCAGATTATTTTTTTTTTGCTGAGGCAATGGGAATTAAGTGACTTGAGCTAGGAAGTGTTAAGTGTCTGAGGTTAGATTTGAACTCAGGTCCTTCTGACTTCAGGGCTGGTGCTCTATCCACTGCGCCACCTCGTTGCCTCTGCCAGATTCATCTTTACAGATTCTGATGTTGCTTAAAAAAATTGGTTGCCTCCAGGGCCAAGTTCACAGATATTTCTCCATCCTTTCCCAAAGTGCATCCCAAGCCACCTCCATTTTGCCCATCTTGACTTGGCAGATAGATTCCCAAATATTTTATCCTATCATCTGTTATTTGGAATGGAATTTCTTTTTGTATCTCTTGTTGCTGAACTTTGTTGGTAATATATAAAAATGCTGATGATTTATGTGGATTTATTTTGTATCCTGCAACTTTGCTAAAGTTGTGAATTGTTTCTAGTAGTTTTTTTAGTTGAGTCTCTAGGGTTCTCTAAGTATACCATCATGTCATCTGCAGAGTGATAATTTGGTTTCTTCATTACCTACTCTAATTCCTTTTATCTCTTTTTCTTCTCTTATTGCCAAAGCTAACATTTCTAACACAATATTAAATAGTAATGGTGACAGTGGGCAGCCTTGTTTCACTCCTGATCTTATTGGGAATGGTTCTACTTTGTCTCCATTACATATGATGCTTGCTGATGGTTTTAAGTAGATACTACTAATCATTTTAAGGAAAAGCCCATTTATTCCTATACTCTCTAGTGTTTTTAATAGGAATGGGTGCTGGATTTTATCAAATGCTTTTTCTGCATCTATGGAGATAATCATATGGTTTTTGTTAGTTTGGTTATTGATATAATTGATTATGCTGATAGTTTTCCTGATATTGAACCAGCCCTGCATTCCTGGTATAAATCCTACTTGGTCAAGATATATTATCCTGGAGATAACTTTCTGTAATCTTGTTGCTAAAATCTTATTTAAAATTTTTGCATCAATATTCATTAGGGAAATGGGTCTATAGTTTTCTTTCTCTGTTTTCACCCTACCTGGTTTAGCTATCAGCACCATATCGGTCTCATAGAAGGAATTTGGTAGTATACCTTCTGTCCCTATTTTTTCAAATAGTTTACATAGTATTGGAATTCATTGTTCTTTGAATGTTTGGTAGAATTCACATGTAAATGCATCTGGCCCTGGAGATTTTTTCTTAGGGAGTTGGTTAATAGCTTGTTCTATTTCTTTTTCTAATATGGGGCTATTTAAATAATTTATTCCCTCTTCTGTTAACCTGGGCAATCTATATTTTTGTAGATATTCCTCCATTTCATTTAGATTATCAAAGTTACTGGCATAAAGTTGTAACCCTTATAGTCTTAACATTATTCCAAGTTCCTCCATCTTAGGTGCTTGGCAAAGACTGCTGGAGGATTAATTGCTCCTCCACGTGCCCAGGAGTCCTTTTTTGCTTTGGGTGGTCCTGCTTCTCCCAGTGGACCCTGGATGTTAATGGTACCCCAGCCGTTTGCCAAACTCTGCTTTGAAATGACAAGTACTCAAGGGTCATCAAGGTTTGGGGATTGTCATGTCAATGGAGGAGGACTGGGAGAGATACTGCTACTGAAACGTCCCCTTTCCTCCTTCCTTCTGTAGAATCCCAGAACGTGGATCAGGAGTCCTTACCTCAGTGAGTTCCATGAAGTGGATTTCAAACCATTCTGATAATTACATTTCCATACAATTGTTTTCCTTTGAAATCACGTGTATTTTATTTTCCGCATTTAAAGACACCATTCTGAGGAAGGGTCCGTAAGCTTCCCCAGTGTGATTGTCCGTGGAAGACCCCACGCGGCCAGCCCAATTTTTAGACCATGTATAACAATTTGAAGGTCTTCCAGAGGAGGGAAGCTGAGGTTCCAAAATGGAAAATGATTTTGGTCATAAATAACAGAAATGACATTCAATCCTAGGTTTTTCAAGTCCAAGTCTCTTCCTATTATGACATGCTTTTTGACTTAAGACATTTTCTCAAGAGGCCTTCTAGTGACAATTCTAGTCTATTAGAGACGGTACTGGAGAGAAATATAGAGGTCAGCTAGCTCTTCAGGTCAGGCTTGTGCTTTAATGGATAGGGTCACCACCACCTAGGATCTGTTGTACTTGGGCTCTATAGATTCATAAATGGCATTTTAGCCATTTGAGGCATTAGTGCTGTCTCTAGGAAACTGATTTACGCAACAAACTCGTACAAGACTGAATGATAAAGCAAATAAGGTAAATGTTTATTCATCTTGGCCCTTGTTTTTTTGGGAACACGTTATTTCATTTTTTCCTACCATTTCTCTTAAATGAGCAGTAATTCTCCAATGTTATATCAATTACCTCTCTTTTATCTTGGAAGGCCTTTCTCCTAGAAGCTTTTAAACTTTGCTGTCTATTATACAAATTGTAAAATTGAACCATTATGTACCTAGGAATTTGTAGCATGAAATGTTTCTCAGAATGCAAGTTTGCTTGTTTTTATCCCAGGAAGTACTCAGAGTGGTTTGGGGACAGAAGGACTGAATGAGAGTTTTAAGTGCTACTTAATGGATGTTAATTTACAGTTACCTCATCCACATCATGACTTTCCCCATTGGGGTTCGGATTGATTGTGGGTCGGCACAAAAATTAAATGGGTGTTTGGGGGCAGTTTTAGGAAAGCCACGGATGACACAGGAAAATGTTAAAAACTCAGAAATGCTTAAAATAGATGTATTTTTATATGTGTATTATATATATATATATGTATGGTATATATTTACATACATATATATGTAATATTGACCAACATTTTACAAAAAGATATTGTAAATACGCCATAAAACAAAAGGAAGCAATTCAGACTTCCCTGGCAAAAAGGGAGGGCTAAAATTTTTTATGCGAATTTTCCAGATTGTGAGGGTACCACACTCCTAACCTATGGGATGTGGAAGGGAGAACTGGAGAAATTTTTTTTTTTTTTTTAAATTCTTTTGTGTTTTTTTTTTTTCTTCTAATCTTGTGAATTCAGCTTTAGTTACTCTAGAGCATTTATTGTTCAGTTATTTCAGTCATGTCTGACGCTTCCATTTGGGGTTTTTTTTTGGCAAAGAAATTTTTGCCATTTCTTCCTCCAGCTCATTTGACAGATGAGGAAACTGAGGCAAATAGGGTGAAGTGACTTGCCCAAGGTCACACAGTTAGGAAGTGAAAGGTCATATTTGAACTCCAGGTCCAGCACCCTATCTATTGTGCCATGTGACTACCATACATCTATCTGGCATGTAATTCCCTTTTTTTTTTTGATTAGAGAAGTTTGGAAAATATGGTAACTTTCAGATCATATCTGTTTATTCTTTTCCGGTCAGGGATGTCCTCAGGGATATTCTAGTAAATGTTACAATCATCTTTCTGAGAGGTGGGAGGAATGGACCCATAAGCACACTTAAGCTTAATCTACATCATTACCACTTTATTAAATCTAAATAAATTAGAAAACAATAAATCAGGTCCCAATTCACAGTTTTCTGATTTCTAGGATGTAAATGGGGATTCTGGGACGTAAATGGAAAATGGGGAGAAAAACGACACTTACTTCACCGGATTTTTTTGTAAGGATCCTATAAACTACCATGTAAAGTGCTTTGCAAAACTTAAATGATCCTATAAATGCTAATTATCGTTAGCTTTCTTATTAATCCTGTTGGGGACAGATGGAGGGAAGAAAATGGTCTCAGAAACAAGGGGCAATGGAGAAATGTTTTTGTTGTACTTCTGATGATTATCAAAAAACGAGACCCTAAGACACAATCTCGGCTGAATGTATCTCAATGGGCCATTACCGTGAAGCCTCCATCAGCTGGTTCAGACAAGAGAGAAGAGAGTGGGCAAATTTCTAACCCATCTGTCACTAGATTTAGCAGCTGATCTATGTGGCACAGAACTCCCAATTCAGCTTAAGTTGGACTCGGTGACCTCTGAGACCCTTTCCAACTTGAAGATACCCAGGCAATAAGTCTTTATCGTGGATGAGAGAGACTGAAAACTGTCTACATATATCCACCAACCTAGAGTAGCTAGAATGAAGGAAGAACGAATGGATGGATGGATGAAAAACCATTTATGAAAAAAACCCTGTTCTCAGTCACAGAATCTCACCCTTCCCTTCTTTCCCTTCAAACTCCTCTTCCCACTCTACTTCCAAAGTTAGAGATTATTTTGTTAATTGCTCCCTTAATCTACCCTGTCTCTTATTCTAGCCTCTCCAAATTCCCTCCTGTCTCCCTACTATTTTGCACCCCACAGTGTGTGTATTCTATTTCTTTCTGGCCAGTTCAGATTAAAGTAATGTTCCAGTGTCTCCTGCTCCTGTTTGTTTGTCCCCCTAGTTTATATGGCCTTCTGTTAGAGCACCTCTGATTATGTGAATTAAGTCCCTCCCTCCATTAATCTTCTCCCTTTCTTTTCTAGTGTATTCCTTTTTCTCTCTCTTTTCTTCTTTTAAGATAATCAAAAGAAAGAATGAAAAAAAGGAGAAGATTCAAGAGATCAAAAAAATAAGATAATCTTTTTCCCCTGAGGCAATTGAGGTTAAGTGACTTGCCCAGGGTCATACAGGTAGGGAATGTTAAATGTCTGAGGCCAGATTTGAACTCAGGTCCTCCTGACTTCAGGGCTGGTGCTCTATGTACTGCGCCACCTAGTTGCCCCCAAAAGAAGATAATCAATAACACAACTACTTGTTGGTCCCTCTGATTTGAATCTTGCTCCATTCCATTTAATCTTCCACATAGCAGTCAAACTGATCTTCCTTGAAGTGCAGGTCAGACCATGGATGGCACTTCCCCATTTGGTAAACTCCAGTGGCTCCCCATAATCCCCAAGGTCAAATCTGAAACTCTCAAGTTGCCTTTTAAAGGCCTTCAGAGGCAATCCCCATTCTATAACTTACTGCTCTCCATGTACTCTGTGATCCAGTTCCTTCCACACAACATTCTGTCTGCTAACTCCATGCATTTCCCATGACCTCTATGTCTCAAATTTTCTCCGTCCTCAACTCCATCCTCCAAACTTCCCTTTGTCAGCAGTATCCCCACCCTAAATATGCCTTCACACTGTCCTGATTGCTAAATCCTTAGCCCTAATCTCCATTTCATCAGGTGTCTTACCTATGATCACTTCAAGCTCCATATGCTCTCCAAACATCTCCATCTTCTTGCCAGTTCCCCCTCACCTCTTCTTAGCTCCCCTTTATCTTCTGTTTCCTTTTTTTTGCTGAGGCAATTGAAGTTAAGTGACTTGCCCAGGGTCACACAACTAGGGAATGTTAAGTGTCTGAGACCACATTTGAACTCAGGTCCTCCTGACTTCAGGGCTGGTGCTCTATCCACTGTGCCACCTAGCTGCCCCTATCTTTTGTTTTCTCTGAATTAGAATGTATACTTTTTCAACACAGAAACTGTTTCTCTTGCTTGTATTTGTATCTGCAGCATGAAACATATAGTAAGCACTTAATAGATTCTCTATCTGCGTTTCTATGTATTTCTCTCTATCCTTACATCTGCCCTTCTGTCTATTTTCCATCCATCCATCCCTCTCGCTCCTCTCTTTCTTTTCATTCTGTGTGACTCCGTCTCTGTCTCTCTAAAAGAAGGTTGTTTCTTGGAGTAAATAGGATGATGATATTGAACCATAACTGCTCGATACTTATCTTGCTTCTGTTTTCTTTGCCAAGGAATTGAAACATTGAAAGAAAAGTGACTAATAGAGAATTGAAACATAATATAAAGAAGGATATACATGTTTTTAGGAAGTCCAGAAGCCCGGCCACAATATCTTTTTTTTTTCTTTTTGCTCCTTGCTGAGGCAATTGGGGTTAAGTGACTTGCCCAGAGTCACACAGCTAGGGAATGTTAAGTGTCTGAGACCAGATTTGAACCCAGGTCCTCCTGACTTCAGGGCTGGTGCTCTATCCACTGCACCACCTAGCTGCCCCCACAATATCTTTAAGTTATGAAAGAACCGGTTCATACATAGGATGGTTGAGCCGCCGTCAGGGATAGTTGAAAGATCATGTGGAATGGGAGAGGGGTCATAGAATTGGAAAAGGAAAAAATGTCCCAAATGTCAACAAAGGGGAAAGATCAGAAGCTGCAAATTATAAACCAGGAAGTTGGACTCAGAGTCCTGGAAAAATTCTGGAATGGCTCATTAAAGAGATAGTTGGCAAACTTTTACAAAGGGATGGGGTGACCACAGAGAGCCAGCCTGTGTGGCAAGAGCAGGTCATGCCAGAGCAGAGAGATGATTGATGAAACTCAAATTATTAATGGTTCGGTGATGTCCTAATGATTCGATCCAGGAGATCTCCAGAGGAGCATCCTGGGGATCTGTACTTGGCCCCGTGTTGTGGACCATCTTGATCAATTTCTTAGATATTGACACAGATGATACATTGAATGACAGACTCAGGAACCAACAAGATATTGACAAATGAAAACTTTGAACTAGGTCTTAAAGGGTGAAATTGAATAGAAATGTCATTTTACCTGCAGGTTGAGGGATTAACCTCCTAAGTGGAAGATGGGAAGATGGGGATACAGATAGCAGTTGTTCTAAAAGATGTCTGGAGCATGAGTGAACAACCAACTTGATGTGAATCGACAGCCAACTTGATGGAGCCATCAAGAAAGCTAAAATAATTCTAGATTGCCTTAAAGGAGGCCTCCGTCTCTTTCAGGCATCAGGGAACAATAGTCAGTCCCGCTGTCCTCTGTCCTCTCAGACTTCTTCTAGAGTACTGTGTTCAGTTCTGGAGACCATGGTTTAAGAAGGACATTGATAATTTGAAAAGTGCTGGGAGGAGCACAAATGGAATGGGGAAGAGCCTTGAATGCATGTCATGTGAGGATCAGTATTAAGATGCAGGTGTCCATAGGTGATGTTGCCATGGATAGGGTGCTGAGCTTTGAATCAGGAAGACTCATCTTCCTGAGTTTAAATCTGGCCTCAGACACTTACTAAGCTGTATGACCTTAGGCAAGTCACTTCACCTGACCCTGTTTGCCTCAGTTTCCTCATCCATAAAATAAGTTGGAGAAGGAAATGGCATGCCACACTGGCATGTTTGCCAAGAAAATCCCAAATGGGGTGACAATGAGCTGAATGCTACCGAGACCTCTGAATTACAAAAAAAATGGAACCTGGCATACTGAACCTAGACAAGAAAAGACTCGGAAAGGAGATAGTTGTCATTAAGTATTTGAAAGACTATTATATGGCATAGGGATTAGTTTCACCGAGTTTGGTCCCTGAGGACAGAACAATGGGTGCAAGTTGCCAGGAATCAAAATTAAGCTTGAGATCAGGAAAGATTTCCCAATAATGAAAATATCCAAAAGTGGAATGGGAAAATATTGTGTATTTTCTCAAGTGCTTGTTACAGATATTGCAACTACTTTGGTGGAGGGAGTATGCAAAAAAAATTATTTTATTTATTTAGAAGTAATGACTTATCTCACTGGAGAGTGAATGATTTGTCTAGAACATTACAGTTTTCCATCAGGCATTGGGCTAAATGCTAGAGTCCCTTTCCACTTTAAAACTCAGTGATTCTGTGTGTCTGCCCTCAGGCTAGAC
>JAJPUD010010769.1:0-59189 GCA_023553655.1 Myrmecobius fasciatus
GAAAATAGATCTAGGAGAGACAATCTAAGGATTATTGGACTTCCTGAAAGCCATGATGAAAAAAAAGAATCTAAACACTATCTTCCAGGAAATCCTGAAAGAAAACTGCCCTGAGATTGTAGAATCAAAGGGCAAAATCACCATTGAAAGAATTCACCGATCACCTCCTGAAAGAGACCGAGACCCCAAAATTAAAACCCCAAGGAATATCATGGCTAAATTTCAGGACTATAGCACCAAGGAACAGATTCTGCTAGCAGCTAGAAAGAAACAATTCAAATACCAAGGATCAATAATTAGAATTACACACAATCTATCAGCCTCCACACTGAAGGATCGAAGGGCCTGGAACCAGATATTCCGAAGGGCAAAGGAACTTGGATTACAACCAAGAATAACTTATCCAGCTAGAATGAGCATTATCCTCCAGGGAAGAAGATGGTCATTCAATGATATAGGTGAATTTCACCTATTTCTAATGAAAAGACCGCATCTGAACAAAAAATTCGACACCCAAACACAGCACTCAAGAGATGCATAAAAAGGTAAAAAGGAAAGGACTCTTGAGAACTTTATTTTTACTAGGGAGATACTTAAAGTTTGGGGGTATAATTAACTAAATATAACTTTGATAATATGAAAAAGAGAACTAAAGGGGAAAAGGTTGTCATACTGGGGAAAAGAGGGAAAAAGTGGTAAAAACATTTATTTTTCTCTCATTTACCCTTGCTCAAAGAATTAAAAGAATTAAAGGAAAAGTAAAGCATTGTAATGAATATATCTAGCAAGCAAAATAAATTCATAAATTCTTCATTTCTAAAAATGTATTTCTAATTCTGCATTTTTAATCCATCCTCTCCTTGTTAGGAATTAGATTGCATATCTATGCCCTTCTGCAATTAATTTACAAATACTTTAAACAATGCAAGTCAAAACAATGATCCACAGGATACTTCACTGGAGAAGTTATGTCATAATGACAATGAACCATTTAAAAACATATCCCTTAAATATGACCATCCATTTAAGTCCAAATCTATCTGATTACATCATAATTTAATCTATATCCCTCCATCCACTCCACAGGAATAGTATGAGATATTTCATCAGGTAGTTCATTATATCCAGATGAATAATATCCACAGAATTTTCTTTGTCTACTTTTTAGTAGTAGATAAACTTTTTTTTTTTTTGCTTTTTGCTGAGGTTAAGTGACTTGCCCAGGGTCACACAGCTACAAAACGTTAAGTGTCTGAAACCAGATTCGAACTCAGGTCCTCCTGACTTCAGGGCTGATGCTCTATCCACTGCGCCACCTAGCTACCCCCTAAATTTTTTATCAAAAAATAAAATGAAGATAGACTAAAATGATCTGTTTTTTGATGAAGTCATGCTGGCTCTTTGTAATCACTGGCCTATTGTTTGCAGACTCTTTCCTCTTCCCTTTTGTGAAGATTGGAATTTTTTAAGTCAACAGTTTTGCAATACTTCTTCTGTTTAACATAGTCTTTAAAATGTCTTTGAAAATAATTCCCCAAACACAATTTCTAGTCCTTTCAGGATCCAATGAAATAATTCATCTAAATTAGGAGACTTTAGTACATTGAGGGAAGATAGATGCTCTCTTCCTATTTTGTGGATATCAATTCCCTGTTGGCCATTTTTGTTCTATGATTTCCTGGATAAAGCTCATTCTTCTTTGCAGAAAAAATAGAAATCAAAAACAAACTGAGCAGCTCTACCTAGGTTGTCAGTAATCATCATCCTATCTGTGCTATGCAAAGCTCTTGTGTTTCTATAAAAACAAAAAGAAAACAAACAAAACCCTTTGTCTTATTCTTGACTTTTGTCACTACTTTCAGCTCATTCCGAGCAGTAATATTCCTGACACAATTTTTACACTACTATGCCACACTTTTGTGTGTAGCTCCTGGTATTTGACCTTGCTTTATATTCTGTGCATTTCCTCATCAAATATAATGTGGCTACTACTAGTAGCATCCACATTGATCTCCTACAGATCTAGTCCATTGACCCTTTGATATCTATCTTTCCAAAATCTGGTGCAGGCCTCATATCCAAAGTGAAAGAAATATGGCATAAGCAAGAAAAAAATTTGATAGGGGTTTATTTAGGTAAACATGTGCTATGAATAACTTACTACAACTTTACAAAAGTCTATTCTTTCTCCTAAAATATAGCATGTTTTACCACATCTTGGTGAAACTAATTGTTTAATAAAGCTAATTAATAGTTACAGTTAGAAAAGGAAGGAATTTGGAAAAATCTATTCAAGGAATATGTCATGAGGCCAAAGTATACCATTGACTGGCAAGTTAGATCCATACATAGAAGAGTTTAGCAGATGAATCAGAATTCACAGAAGAAGGGAAAAGGCACCATTAAAGGGAAGGTACTATAAGAGAAAGAGTGAGCTTAGTCCCAAAAAGAACTTAGCAAAGATCTTCATTAAAACCAGATAATGTATGGGAGGAAATATAGCTTTGAAGATTTCTCAAGTGCAAAGGTAAGAATGGACCTGGCAAACCAGGTCCAGACCTGTCTAAAAATATGCTCATCAAGATAATCCGGGAAAGCTAACTTTCTTTTTCTATGCAATTATGGTTGATAGAGTTTACATTATGATTGTCTTAACTTATGGCAATTAAACAGTCTGGGAAAGCTAAATTCCATCAAGGTTATTTCAAAAATTGTTGTGAATGTCTTTAAAGATGCTAACTAGATTAGAGGCAGAATGAATGAAGTCACATAGACTTTGACTTCACATTATTCTAGAATAGGATTTGAGGTTCTTCCTGACAGGGGAAGAAAATAAGTCAAGATGTTTCAAAAATTAGCCCTTCCAGAGGAAGGGAACAAAAGAAGACATTGTATTTTAGTAATTAAATTACTTTTAATAATAGAAATGTGCAATTTTAAGGTAACTGAAAAGTACTAAAATGTTTTTCATGGGAAAACTAAGTCTAGGAAAAAAGATAAAATATTATTTGCATATTTATAAAATTGGATTTCATTATACCATCTTCATAGTGACTGTTGAGGTGTGAAAAATAAGGGTTGAGAGATCCCCTGACAGCAATGGGATCCCTTGGTCGCAGGCTTTGTGAATGAATTCGCAAACCTGAAGGAATGAGGTGAGAGGTTTGTGGCAAAAAAAAACAAAAACAAAACAAAACAAAAAACGAATTTATTATGCTGAGAAGAAATATCTTTGTCAGCTGTCATAATCCAGTTAGAATCTTAGCAAAGATGGGTTTGCATACCTTCCATTATATCAGATCCTTGTGGCCCAGAGTTAAGGAGCAATCTTAAAACTAATCTTCAACTCAATACAGTGATGATTATGCCCTAGTCCAAGATCTTCAATTGAATTGTAGGTGGAGATCCCATTTTGGGATTTCCCTAAGAACTGGAGGGTGGGCCCCTCCCAGAGGTCAGGAGAGATTTCCAAATCTCCCTCATGCAATCAAGGGGGACACAGTTTACATCAATTACCCAAGTGATATTAAACCTAATAAATTGGTCAAATAAAATTTTCTCAACTGATTCTAACAGATACATTATAAGGATCCTCACTAGATTTTTTCTAATTTTAAGGTTTCATTAAGAGCAAAATCAGAAACTTTGCTCCTTATTTCTAGCATGTTCCTCTTTTGGATGCAAAAAAAAAAAGAAAAGAAATTAGCCTGAGCAAGATTAAGTGAACCCCTGCTTGTATTTTGTTCCAACTTTGTAATATAATCTGCATTAGAGCCTGGCTCTAATATTTCAACTTGCTGTGTATGACACTGAGATTTTGAAGGTTATGTGTGAAATGCTAATAAAATAAAAATCACAATATTCCCTAAATTAATTTACAAGTTAAGTTCCATAAAAAATCAAACACCAAATAGTTATTTTATGTAACTAGAAAAATAATAGAAAATTTTATCTGGAGGAACAAAAGGTCAAGAATCTCTAGGAGAAAATGAAAACAGGTAGAAATACAAAAGGGGATTAATCTTGTCAGATCTCAAACTTTGCAATAAATTTAAAATCATCAAAACTACGTATAATTTGTAGAGAATAGCAAAGTTGAACTGTGGCATAGCTTCTGGAAGGAAGATTTAGAAACAATAAAAAATAGTAGTTTAGTATTCAATAAACTCAAGTACAAAAACTACTGGGATAAGAATTCCCTACTCAATAAAACTGCTAGAAAAACTAGAAAGCAATTTAGTGGAAGGTTTAGACCAACATTTTATACCATGTTCCACAATAAGCTCCACATGGATACATGACTTAACTATAAAAATAGATCATATTATAGCAAGTAGTTATTATATTATATTATATAATTTATGTTATATTAAGGGAATTAGTAGGAGATACCTTGTACAACAATGCTTCATGAAAAAACACCTAGTCCAACCAAAGATCAAGGTGATCAAAAAAGAAGAAGAAATAGGTAATTTCAATTACAGGAAATTGAAAAAAAATATTTTTATGAACAAAATTCATATAGACAAAATAGGATAAGAAGTAGTTTGATGGGGAGAAAACTTGCAGCAAATATAGATAATTAAGATTTGATATAGGGAATTGAAAGAATATTCAAAATCTTTATAATGAAATAAGAAAACTTTGAATTTTTAATCTTATATACATCATATTGGAAATGTGATCAAAGATTAAGGTGGTAAATGCTGAATACTAATACATTATTATGAAGTTATAGATTTATTCAGCAATTCAGGAAAATAATTTGGAATTATCTACAAAAAATCGCTAAATTATATAAATCAGTTGTTCCAACAATTCATCTACTAGGCATATATATATATTCCAAAGAAATAGAGGTACTTATCAACCAGAAAATATTTTATAGCAGATTTTTATAGTAGCAAAGAATCAGAGGAAAAGTAAATGCAGCTCTCTCATCAGGAAATGGCTGAACAACATATGGCATGTAAGTGTAATAGGATGATATTGTATCATAAGAATTGATGAATAAAAAGACTTTATAGAAATTTGACAAGATTTATGAGTCAAACTCTTACTTATGTTATAATTAATATGAACCTAAACCATGACTCAAAATCCACACTTCAGTGTTACCACTAACTGGGATTTATCTTGGAGGATTCTTCATATTTAGTCATATCTATGGTTTATGTTCTCAACCCTTGGGGACATTTGAATATAGCTTATTCCAAGCTATTGTATAAGAGTCTCTCCACTCTGCACCTGCTGCTTTGCCTGGTTTCAATGCCATAGAATAAGAAATCTCTGAGTTAGGTAGGTATACCCCATTTGCTCCTCCTTATTATGCTTTTCTGCTTCCTTTTATGTGCAGGGTGAGAAATCCAGGGGATTGTAAATTACTTGATGGCAGGAACTGACATGCCCCTTTTTATTATCCCCTATATTTAACACAGTGATTGTGGACACTTAGGACCACTTAATAAATATTTACCGAATTATTGAATTGGATTATATTGGATTCTTCTATTTCCTTGCAATCAAGTAACAAAACCTGGAATGTAAAGTAAATTTATTACACACAACAAAAGTAAATAAAGGAGTCAGATTTCTACCACAGACAAAAGCAAAACAAAAACCTCCTCTGATGGGCCTCATTTTCTCCAGGGATGCATATAATTATTATAGTTGAAATTATCACCTTAAAATTCAGGCCCCTCCATGCAAAAAAAAAAAAAAGAGTTCATGTCTTCTAAAAAAGAAAGCTCACCCCTTTAGGGGGTCACATCTTCCTTAGAGATCTGTGCATTCATTTCTGACTTAATACACATATCCTAAAGCTTAGAGAATTGTAGATCTAGAACTTGAAGAAACCTCATATCCAAAAACAGAGTCTAACATCCTTAAGTGACTAGTATAAGGGACATGGTTTGCTCAAAGTTAGAGATGTAGTGTCAGAGGAAGTGTTTAAGCCCAAGTCTTCTAACTCCAGAATTACTGCTTTTTCCACCATGCAACATTGTCTCCCTTAGTTGAGGATCTGCCTACAAACTGGGAATTACTAGAATCAAGGTACTTCCTTCCAGATAGACTTAGCCTTTGAGAATTACCATATAAATAAGTAATGAACATAGTCTATATTCATCCTTCCATGTTGTGCTCTTGTGACTTATTTGTTCTTCTTTCTTTGCTTCTTCATTCAAGGATTACCTTGAATGCACTAGAACTAATTTTTCTTACTCTTACGGTGTTCCAGTTCTGCTGATGCCACTTCTAAATTCCTATTACAAGTAAAATCTTTCTGTCTGTGTGTTTCTGTCTCTGCATGCCTTCAACTCTATTTCTGACTCTGTCTCTCTTCACCCCCAAATCCCCCAAGTCTTATATTCCAATTTGAGACTTAAAAGTTCCAGAACTCTACTGATCTATTGTCACCACTTCATTGTCTCAGCTGGTGACACTTCCATGTGCATGTACTTCTCTTTTTTCAGTATTCTAGCTCTTACAATTAGATATGTAGAAACAACACCCCAACTGTGTTGTCCAAAAGGTTAACTATACCTGTAAACTTCATATAATTGGAAAATTACATAACCATGTCATTCTTTTTTTATAGAAACATTGATTTAAAAATATTGAGGAGCAAAAAAAAATTAAAAAAAATATTGAATAGCACAAAAGTTGTTGTGGTCAAGGATACAAGTAGAATTTGAGAATTTTAAGTTAATTTCCATACTCCTATCAACCTAGGTTATTGTGAACAAATAAATTGAATTATCAATATATTTTAGAAGGAATTATTTTCCAAGAAAATGGAGGAAATTCAAGATTCTAGTATACACCATAGTAAGAATTATTTTGAGAGTGAAGACCTTTGTTTCAGCCCTAGTTAGGTCTCCTCCAATCCAAAATCACCTTTTATATGGAGGAAGATTTTGAGAATTTCAAAGGATCCATAATACTTTGGACTTTCCATCTTTCCATTGATGTCCTAGCCACATGGCTAAATCAGCTAATGGCACTGTCTAAATTTGGAATCAATGACAGATAACCCAACTTCATAATGCTTAAGTGAAATTTCCTGAACTTCCTGTTTGAATTGAGATTCATTTTTCCTGAACTATGCAGGTATTTGTAGAGGATTATATCACAGAGAATGGGAAAGGTAAGAAGATGTTCTATACCCACTATATTTTATTATGTAATATTAGTAAATCTTAATAAAATCTACTTAATGCTGACTGACTAAATGATTCTCAAACAATAAGCTTAGGGAGAAGCACATTAGTATAGGCTTCAGACTATGGCAGTAATGAAAATTACTTTATTGTCCTTCAGGGGCATCCATACTAGCCCTGTCGTCAGCCTACCTCTGGAATCCCAACTGAACAATGAAAGTGGAAGTTGGGATAAAGATCCTTAAAATTTATAGCTACATAATAAAAGAATATATTTTAAAAAAACAACTTTAGGACCATGGCAAAAGAGCCCCAAAATCCAGAGAACTCCCTTGTCAGTTGCTTCATCCACTCTCTTTGCCTATGGTTTTTTACCTGATTTTACCTTCCTGAATTGTTTTTTATCTAGGAGTTGTTGGATATGATTTTGTTTTTTAAATTATGTGTCTACACAACATAGCATTTTCACGCTTTCTATTGATATTTCCTTGCATTATGTTTCCCTTCTCAGATTTTTTTTTCTTTCTTGTAGATCCGGTTTTTCTTGTACAGCAAGGTAACTGTATAAATATGTATACACATATTCAATTTATCAACTATTTTAACATAATTAACATGTATTAGACTTCCTGCTATCTAGGGGAGGGGTGGGGGGAAGGAGGGAAAAATTTCTAACAGAAAGCTTTGCAAGGATCAATGATAAAAATTACTCATGCATATGTTTTGCAAATAAAAAGCTTTAATTAAAAAAAAGAAAAAAATATGTGTCTAAACCCTTAGACTGTGAGAGGTTCTTTATATCAGGGATGTGATTTAATCACAACTGTGACAAGCCACAAAGAAATACATGTGGCATACAACTGGAGACCACATCAGTCCATTAGTTGCTACTCTTTGAGTCTGACCATTCAACCAATTCAAACTTAAATTGACCTAACTATACTATTGTTTATTCTGTATCTCTCCATCTCATCCATAAATAAAGCTTATCAATTTCTTAATTAAATCCAGGTATGCTACATCTATAACATTATTAAAAAAGAAAATAGGCTAATCCAGTATAAACTGTTTATGATCAACCTGTGATGGATCTTGAAGACCACTGATTCCCTTTATAAATGTATAAAAGCATTCCCTTTATAACAAATTTTAAAGCTGTGAATCAAGGTCAAGTTCATCAGTTTATATATTGAAGATGCTATCCTTTTGCATTTTTTTTGGAAAATTACATTTGCTTGCCTACATCATTATAAACAGTTTTCTAAAAGATTTTGGTGGGGAAGCAGAGCCAATATGGCAGAGCAAGGGCAGGAACTTGCCCAACCTCCCTCTCCCACCCTCCCCTTCAAATTGTTCTTAATTCCTTCAAATAATGACTCTAAACAAATTTTAGAGCATCAGAACACCCAAAAAGATGGAGTATAACATTATCCAGCCAAAGGCAACTTAGAAGCTCAGCAGAAAAGATGGAAGTCCAGAGTGCAGCCTCGTACCGAGCCCCAGCCCTGGCTTAGCCCATCCCCTGAATCAGTGGCAGTACTGGTAGCTTCCAGACCTCTCACATCAGAGACAACAAACAGGAATTAGAAAATCAGCATAAAAGATCTGTGGAAGCAGAATGAGGACACAAGCCCAGCACAAGCCCAGCCTTGGCCCTAGCTCTGCCCCAAGGACACCACAGAGTATTTGGAAAGTCAGTGGAAGAGTCTGTGGCAATGGGATAGTAGTCTGTTGTGCAGTCCCAATGCAGCCCCAGTCAGTGGCCAGCAGAGCCCCAGCCCCAGCCAGCACCCTAGATCTTACAGCTACAGTGGGTTGGAGACATACCTAACCCCTCCAGAGAGAAAAGATTTCTTGTGGTCAGAATTTCTGAATTTCCGAAAACAGCTGCACAAAACCCTTTAAGCTTAGGACTATGCATCCTCCTGTCTAGAAAGATAGTCCTACTTAAAAAAAGAATAAAGAGAAAGTAATATACTTATTATTGAGAGTGCTGCAAAAGGAAATACAAAAAGATAATGAAGAAGAGAAAAATGTTTTAAAAACATAATTGAACAATTGGGAAAGGAGATATAAAAGCTCACTGAGGAAAATAATTCCTTAAAAATAGAATTGAGCAAATGGAAGCTAATAACCTTATGAGAAATCAAGATGCAATAAAGCAAAACCAAAAAAAAATTTTTAATAGAAAAAATGTGAAATATTTCATTGAAAAAAACACTTTATAATTTAAAAATTATTGGTCTACATGAAAGTCGTGATCAAAACAAAAAAAATGAACATCATTTTTCAAGAAATTAACAAGGAAAACTGTCCTGATATTCAAAATCCAAAGGGTAAAATAAAAATGGAAAAAATCCCAAAAATAAAAACTCCCAGGAATATTATAACCAAATTCTGGAACTTCCAAGTCAAGGAGAAAATATTGCAATTATTCAGAAAGAAACAATGAAAGTCAGAATAACACAAGATCTAGCAGCTTCTACATTAAAGAACCAGGAGACTTAGAATATGGAGAGCACTGGAGTTATGATTGTAACCAAGAATCATCTACCCAGCAAAACTGAGTATAATCCTTCAGAGGAAAAGAGTCAGTGAAACAAAGTGAAAGAAAGGATTTTCAAGTATTCATGATGACAAGAACAGAACAGAATGGAAAATTTGATTTTCAAATACAGGACTCTGGAGAAGCATAAGGAGATAATCAGGAAATTGATATCATAAGGACTACATTTCTACATGAGAGGATGATACTTATAACTCATTAGAATCTTCATTATTATGGCAGTTAAATGTATAGAATATAGAGACAGAGCATGTATGAGTTGAATATGAAGGGATAATATATTTTTTAAATGATGAAATTAAGGGATGAGAAAGGAACTTACTGAGGAAAAGCAAAAGGGAGACTTGAAATGGTAAAATTATCTTCCATAAAAAAAGAGAAAAAGTTTTTACAGTGGTGAGAAAAAAGAAGAGAGGGTAAGTGAGTGAACTTTACTCTCATCAGAATTGGCTCAAATAGGAAATAACATACATACTCAATATGGGTATTAAAATCTATCTAACACTGCAGGAAAATAGGAGTGAAATGGGATGGGAAGAGGGGTGATAAGAAAGAGGGCATCTTGGGGGAAGAAGTGGTAAGTAGCAAAACACTTTCGAGGAGGGTTAAAGGAAAGAGAATAAATGGGGGGATATAATTAACAATAGTAATTGCAAAAATATAAAGTTTCAAAGCAAGTTTCTCTGATGGAATATTATTGTTTTCTAGGAAATGATGAACAAGTAGATTTTAGGAAAAAAATACCTGGAAAGTCATCCATGAACAAAGTAAAATATACTGTACACAAAGTAATAGCAATGTTCTGGGATGACGAGCTGTAAACTGCTTTGCTATTTTCAGTAGTACAATCATCCACAACTACTCTGACTTATGAATGAAAAAAGGAATTGATCAAATCTGAATACAGATTGAAACATTCTCTATTTCTCTCTATATATTTCTATATATCTCTATTTATTTTTTAACTTAATTTTTTTGAGGAATTTTATTGTCATTAGGGTGGGAGAGCTATGTTTTCCTTCATAACAATAAAAGTCAACTTGACTTTTATGGAAATGTTTTACATGTTTTGCATGTGGTTTCTTAACTGTGCATAGGGGAAAAGGAGAGAACCCAGAACTAAAAAATCCTAAAAAAAAAAAACCAAACAAACAAAAAAACCCACCATTTTTAACATAACTGGGGAAAAATCTTAAATAATAAAATTATAATTGAAAAAAAATTAAATTAAAAAACATTGTTCAAATTTGTATGTGTAATTAAGGAAATATTTAATGTAATAATATATATGGTAAATTTAAAAAAGAATTTTGCAAAGAAAGAAAATAGAATATAATTTGTCTAGATTTTGTCTTGATTGGCTGAGTTGCTTTGAGCTCTCATGCTGTTTTCTCATCCTTCAACTACCCTTACCTACACAAATATATATACACAGAGAAATATGGACTGTCTTTTTAGACTGTCATATGTTAAACTCTCAAGTCTAATACTGGTGACTCATTATGGTATGGTTCTAACTTCTTGTTACTTGATGTCTATTCCAGAAAAGGTGAAGATCTAGAAGTTCTTTTCAAATAAGAAAGACTATGAGCATGAGACCAGTAGAATACATGTCTCTTATTCAAGAACAATTATGTTAGAGATCAGATAAAGAGGTAAATAATTTTTCAAAGATTCTAATGAAGATATTTTTCAAAGATATGGAGAGATTATCGACCATGTCATTGGACCAACACCACTGAAACCATCCCATTCCTAAAACATTGAAATATTTCAAACTACCAACAGAATGCCTAGTTAGAATCTTTATTTTGATTACTGGGAGCATGGAGAGGTAGGGTAACATTTAGTGAAAGGAGGAAGTGAATGCCTTGTTTGACAGCAGATTGTTCTACTAGAAAAAAGGTTCCTCTTATGTAAAATATTATCAAAAATTATAAGAATTATGTAAATTCAGGAAGATCTTATTTTGAAGAATAAAAACACCTCACCTTCAACGTGTTTTTTTTTTCCTTTGGCAAATACACAAAGAGAGGCCAAGGTTGGATGGGTTGTAGCAATTTTCCTCAAAGCATTTTGTCTTCCTTCTTCTATTGCTCTCTCTGATCTCCATGTGCCAAATTACCACTGTCATCCTGTGAAAGCTATTTTTCTTGCAAGAGCATACATTTCTAAAGAAACCAAAAATCATGCGGTCCTGGCAGCTTTACTTTTACCTTTAGGTTTATTACATGATTGTAAGAAATTTTTAATAGATTATTATTTTTGCTAGATTTATTTTATTATAAGTGAGCTGGGAAAAGCAGAATAGTCCAGAGATGCTTTCAAACTAAGCATCTCCAGACCTTACACATAGTAAGCCATTAATACCTGTGCCTTTAATTGTACTGAATTAAGCAGCTGTCAATGCAATTCTTTAAACAGTCATTGGTTTCTGTTTACCTTAATCATAAAACAATATATATGCATAACCTAAATTTCCAGAGCTACAATCTGAAGCTAATGTTTAGGTTCTTAAATAAAGGGTTGCCCTGAAGCAATAACATTTTCCCCTCTGAATCTACATAAGTGAGTATAGTAACCTTCTTTTCTGTTCTTGCCTGTTCTTTTCTTTTTCTTTTTAATTGAAATAAAGAATTACTTCTTTCAGAGTTATCCACAGGCAATCAGCTTCAGTCAATCAACTAATGATCAGTTTCCCTGTGAAACTATTAAGTGAATTACTGCATGAATGAGTATAATATAAAAGCATCCACAGTACTTGAAGCAGAGAATGGAGGTGAAGGAAAAAGTGAAGGTAATCTCCCAGAACAGTATCTCCAACTAAGCAATGAATAGTTATAGAATAAACCAAATGTGATGGCAAGACCTAAGACAATTAAAATAGAAGGCATTCATTCTTCCAGAAAAAAAAATAAAACTCTCATGAGAATTTTGCTTGGAACAATATTGTATATTATGTCAGTGATTGAACCTTAATGCTATTATTGCCAGGTTTTTTTTTTGGGGGGGGAGGGTTTGTTTTTGTTTTTGTTTTTGTTTTTGTTTTGTTTTGTTTTGTTTTTTTAAATGGGACACTAGGGAAAAGGCCAGAAAAGAACTGAAACAGTTATCAGATGAAAATGCATTGTAGCGGCTAATATTTAAATTACTGCTATCAAGCTTTCAGGTGTTTCTTGGTCTCCCTCATTGTGATTGATTATACTCTTGCTAAGCATTATATCTCAGCATATTGTACACTGATACCATATGTTTTCATACTTTATATGTCTGTTGTACTAAACTCCTAGAGGAATCACTGAATTTCAGAGTTAGAAGGAACCTTCGAGATCAAAAGTCTAACTCATTAAAGCAGTATTCATGTATTATGCATACTATCCAGAGTAGCACATCCAGATTCTTAGGAGATCATTTCTATTTCCCTTCAGTGTCCTAATTTTTATAAACTGAAATATTATATTGAATTTCCAAATCATAACTAGCATAATAAGCCATGTTAAAATGATGCGACATGGAAGATGATAACTTGAAGTGCTCTCTCTGGATTTGGTTATTCCTATAAGGTAATGGAATTAAAATGTCAAATTAGAAGCAACCAAAAATAACTGGACTATTAAAAGATAGAGAGATAGGAAGAAAGCAGAATTAGAGAAGAAGTAGTACTATAACATTAGGGCTGGCAGAGAATATAAAAGAGGTGAATCAGTAATCACCATAACAACAACAAATAGCATTTATACAGTGTTTTAAGGTTTGCAAAACACTTTAAAAATACTCCCCCATTTTCCTCATAATTACTCTAAGAGGTAGGTACTATTATTATTCCTCATTTTACAAATGAGGAAACCCAGTCATATAGTGGTTAAGTAACTTGCCCATATCATACAATTAAAAAATATTTGAGGCAGTCTAACAAGTCTAGCATTCTATCCACTGCATTACTTAAGATCTTAAATTCAGGCAGGGTGGGACAAATAAGCCCTTTCAGTTCAAGCTCAAAGAAGAGGTCAGGTCTGGGAAAATCAGCTTAAGGCAGAGATCAGGAATTCAGTTTAGGAAAGTGAAGAACAAAGGGTCAAAGTAAGTACATACAGAGAATTTGTATAGTAAACTTTGGAATCCAATCCAAAGATTCCTCTCAAAAACAAGTCAGATCATAGGCAAGGGATCTTAGCAATGAGAATAGGACATTGCCTTCAAGAATGAAGCTTGTATAATCAATATAAGTGATAAGTAACCATGAATCCTTTTAGATGTTCCAGGAATGAGTATGTCAAAACCTTATCTTTTCGTGACTTAAAAAAGGTGTTTTTTTTTATCCCACAAGTGTAGGATATATCAATCAGTATTCACAAAGTGTCAAAAAAGAGACAAGGTGATTTCTTAAAGGTGATATCTATTTTCATAAATTACCATTAAAAAACCTGAAAAGATCTTTAGTTGTGTTTTAACATTATAACTAACAATATTCCATTTCATAATGAGGTGACATGACATGGGTCAAGTTTATTAAAATTTTAAGATTAAACATCACATAATTTCACACTGCACCAAATCAAATAAACTTTCAAAGAAAAGAAAAATGCAGGAAACTGGACACTTTTTTTGGGACAGAGTAGATCATCAGAAAAAAATAGCATAGCTTTAAAGGAAAAACTAAACAAGGACAGCCTGGGTTAGAAAAAAAGTTATTAAATTCTGTGACATTGACAAGAGGGAAGAAGAAGGAAATAAACATTTATAAAGCACCTAGTATGTGCCAGGTGCTGTGCTAAATATATTTTTAAAATATTATCTCATTTGCATGGGTAATGACTCACAGACTGAGAGGAGAAAATCCTAAGAACTATTACATTAGAAAGCATAATTCGGGAATTATTAATTTAAATATCATAAACAACTTGTTTTGAATTATTTGCTTTTAGTACTATCTGCCCTAATACTATCATGCATTGTAACAAGGAAGCTTTGTCTATTTTCTGGGTATCATGTTTGCAAGTATTAGCTTGATCTCTCCAATATTATTCTAGGTGTGGGACGGGGAATCAATAGGCAGAGATATGTTATGAAAAAATATAGAGAGATTTTGAAAATGTGTCTAAAGAATTTTGTTCTTGTTCAAACATTTTTCCGTCACATCTGATTTTTTTGACCCCATTTGGCACTTTCTCCAGCTCATTTTACAGATGAGGAAACTGAGGCAGAGTTAAGTGACTTGTCTAGGGTCACATACTAACACATGTCTGAGGTTAGATTTGAACTTAGGACTTCCTGACCCCAAAGCAAACAGTTACCATGCAGCTGTCCAAGCTCTAAAGAATACAAATGGGCTACCAGCGGTAGAGCCAAAATGGTGGAATGAAGCCAGGAAGCTGCTCAAATTTTCCTAGTTTTACTCAAAAAATAAATGAAACCAAGTCTCTAAACAAAATCTGACAGAATAAAATTACTCTCCAGCTCAAGACAGATTGGAAGGATGTCAGGAAAGATCAGCATCACTGGGGTAAAAGAGGTGTTCAGCCCAGCTCCAATGGAGTCAGGGAAAACCAGTGAGAGACTCTTAATCACAGCAAATCATCAACTAATTCTTTCAGTCCTGACTTAGTAGCAAAGCAGATCAGTAGGGCAGCTCCCAGTACTAGTTCAAAAGGCAAATTCTGGGAAACCAGTCTATTTCCTAGAAAGAGTTAAAGTTACCCCCCTACAAAAACAAGGGGATCCCCTGCAAAAACTAAAGTCAAGGTTCTGAGTTGCACAGGAAGCTTAGGATAGTAGCCCTTTTACCCCAGAACCACAGCTTGATCATAAAAGTATAAAAAGAGGAAATACCAAAAGAAAAGGAAAGAAAATGAGCAAGAAACAGAAAATAACCTTGACCATAGAAACCTAATATGGTGACAAGGAAGAAAAAACCCTAACTCAGATGAGGACAAACTGTCTACAGAGGAAATCTCAAAGAATGATATGAATTAATCTGAAACCCAAAGAGCAGTTTGGAAGTATTATTAAAAGACTTTAAAAAGCAAAAAAAAAAAAGAGGTAGAAGAAAAATTGAGAAAAGAAATGAGATATATGCAAGAGAAAGTAAATAGCTTGGGAAATGAAGGCAATTCCTTAAAATATACAATTGGCCAAATGAAAAAAAAATCCACTGAAGAAAATAATAAGTTCAACAGTAGAATTAACCAAATGGAAAAAGCTAGCTGAAGAAAATCACATGTTAAAAACAAGAACAGGGCAAATACAATCTAAGGACTCTATGAAACATCAAGAATCAATCAAACAAACTAAAAAGAATGAAGAATAGAAGAAAATATAAAATACCTTATTGGAAAAACACCTGAAGAGAAAAAAAAAGGTCAAGAAGATACAATTTAAAAATTATTGGCCTACCTGGAGGTCATGACCGAGAGAGAGAGAGAGAGAGAGAGAGAGAGAGAGAGAGAGAGAGAGAGAGAGAGAGGGAGAGAGAGAGAGTGGATAGCATTCTTCAAGAGATCATCAAGGAAAACTGCCCCAATATTCTATGTAGAAAGGGAGAAATAATCATTGAAAGAATTCATTGATCACCTTTGGAAAGAGATCCCAAAATGAAAATCCCAAAGAATGTGGTAAAACTCCAGAATTACAATCTCAAGAAAAAAATACTGCAAGCTGTCAGCCAAAAAAGCATTCAAATATGAAGGAGCAACAGTCAGGATTACCTAAGATCTGGAGGTTTCTACAATAAAGGTTAGGAGGGGCTGGCATAACCATGTTTTTTAATACAATGGACCTGGGGTTATGACCAAGAATTAACTTAACTACCCAGCAAGACTGAGCATCATCTTTCAGGGTGAATGATGGATGTTCAATGAAGTAAGATAAGTTCAATAATTTCTATTTAAAAAAACAAACCAAAACAAAAAATTTCATCTCCAAACACAGGGCTCAAGAGAAGCATAGAAACGTAAAGAGGGGGAAATTATATATTCTTTAAAGGTTAAACTGTTTATATGATATCTGTAACTCATGAGAACTATATTTGTTACAGAGGGGGGCATCACATGGACTGAGCATATGATTGTGAATTGATTCTGGTGTGAGGCTATCAAAGAAAAATATTTTAAGAAGTGGAAAAAAGACTACTAGGAGAGGAGGAAAGGGGGGGTATAACAGGAAAAATCTGATCACATGAACAGCACAAAAGAATTATTACAATAGAGGGAAGAAGGAAAGGGGATGAGCATTGTCTAAAGATTTATCTCATCAGTTTTGGCTCAAAGAGGGAATAACCTGATCATCAGTTGGGTAAAAGGAAAAGGAAAGGGAGGGCCTGGGCAGAAGGAAAGGCAGAAACATTAGAAAAAATGGTAAAAGATGGGAGAGGGTGATAGAAGATAAGTTAGTGGATGTGGTGGTATTAAAAAATGGAACACTACTAAGGACAAGATGGAAACAGAGAACAAAAGTATATACAAGGAAGAAAACAGGATAGAGGGAAATACAGAGCTGGTTAGCATAACTGTGAAGGTAAATAGGATAAACTCTCCCATAAAGTGGAAGCAAATAGCAGAGTGCCTTAAAAAAACAGAATTCTATAATATGTTGTTTAGAAGAAACATTTAAAACAAAGAGACACATACAAAGTAAAAGTAAAAGGCTAAAACAGAATTTATTATGCTTCAGCCAAAGTAAAAAAGAGGGATAACAATTCTGATCTCAGATAATGCAAAAGTAAAACTAGATCTAATTAAAAGAGATAAGGAAGGAAACAACATAAAGGGTATCATAAATAATGAAATAGTAATGATACTAAATGTATATGCACCAAGTAGTAAAGCATATAAATTCATAGAGATATTAAGCCACTTATAGGAAGAAATAGACCGCAAAACTATTGACCTCAACGTTGCCCTCTCAGCATCATACAAATCTAGTCACAAAATAAACGAGAAAGAAACATGGAAGGTTAATAAGATCCTACAAAACCTAAATATGATAGAACTCTGGAGAAAACTGAATAAGACAAAAAATACTCTTTTTTCTAGACAGTACATGGCACCTACATAAAAAATGACCGCCTATTAGGGTATAAAATCCTGACAATCAAATGAAGAAAGGCAGAAATAGTTAATGCTTCCAATGCAATAAAAATTATATTCAATAAGGGGCCAAAAAAAGATACATTAAAAACCAATTGGAAATTAAATAATCTAATTCTAAAGAATTAGCAGGTCAAACAACAAAAAACAGAAAAAATCAATAATTTCATCTAAGAGAATGACAATAATAAGGCAATATTCCAAAACCTATGGAACACAGCTAAAGCAGTTCTTAATGGAAATTTTATGTCTCTAAATAGCTGCATGAATAAAATAAAGAGGATATCAATGAATTGAACATGCAACTAAAAAAAAGCTAGAAAAAAAAATTTTAAACCTCCTAATACCAAATAGATTTTAAACCTCTAATAGCATAAATAAAAATTTAAAATCTCTAATACCAAATTAGAAATTCTGAAACTCAAAGGAGAGATTAATAAAATTGAAACTAAGAATACTATTGAATTAATAAAACTAAGATTTAATTTTATGAAAAAATAAAAAATAATAGATAAACATTTGGTTAATTTGCTTGGAAAAAGGAAAAAAAAACTAAATCAACAACATAAAAATTAAAAAATGGTGAAGTTACTACCAATAAAAAAGAAATTAAAGCAATAATTAGGAGCTATTTTGCCCAAATGTGTGGCAGCAGATCTGACAATATAATGAAAATGAATGAATATTTACAAAAATATAAATTGTCCATATTAACATAGGAGGAAATAAATTACTTAAATGAACTCATTTGAGAAAAAGAAATTGAACAACCCATTAATGAATACCCTAAGAAAAAATGTCCAGGGCCAAATGGATACATAAGTGAATTCTACTAAACATTTAAAGAACAATTTATTAAAGTACTGTGTAAAGTATTTGGAAAAATAAACAAATAGTCCTCCAAATTACTCCTATGACATAAATATGGTAATGTTAACCAAAACTAGGAAGAGCCAAAACAGAGAAAAGAAATTACAGACCAATGCCCCTAATGAATATTGATGGAAAATTTTTAAATAAAATATTTTATTTAAAGAGATTACAGCAACTTATAAGAAGAATAATACGCTATGACCAAGTGGGATTAATACCAAGAATGCAGAGCTGGTTCAAAATCCAGAAAAATATTACCATAATTGGCCATATCAATAAAAAAAGCTACAGACACCATATGATAATCTCAATAGATGCAGCAAGAGTTTTTGACAAAAATACAGCACCCTTTCCTATTAAAAAAAAAACAAAGCTAGAGAGCATAGACAACAAGGGAGCTTTTCTTAAAATAAGCAGTATCTATCTAAAATGAACAGCAAGCATTATTTGTAATGGAGAAAAGCTGAATGCATCCCCAATAAGATCAGGGGTGAAACAAGAATGTCCATTATGGCTACTATTATTCAAAATTGGAAAAATCCTAAGATCATAGAAAATCATCCAAATACTTATTCAAAACAAATAACAGCTTTAGTAAAATTGAAGGATGTAAAATAAATCCATGCAAATCATCAACATTTCTATGTATTATGGACAAAACTCAGCAGCAAGAGATAGAAACAGAAATTCCATTTCTGCCGAGACAAACCCAGGAACTATTTAAACATACTTAGAAAAACTTCTCACAAAAAAAGTGAAATCTAAACAATTGGAAAAATATCAATTGCTCACCGGGTAGGCTGAACTAATATAATAAAAATGGCAATTCTGCTTAAATTGGTATACTTGTTCAATGCCATAACAATCAAACTGCCAAAAAATTTTTTTACATAGCTAGAAAAAAATAACAAGATTCATCTGGAAGAACAAAAGGTCAAGAATATCAATGGAATTAATGAAAAAAATTACAAAAGATGGTGGATTAGCAGTACCTAATTTAAAATGATATTATAAAGCAGTAGTCATCAAAACCATTTGGTACTGGCTAAGAAATAGAGTGCTAGACCAGTGGAATAGATTAGAAACATATAACACAATAATCAAAACCTATAGTACTCTAGAATTTGATAACCACCACCCCCTAATTCCAACTTCTGGAATAACTATTGGGCAAACTGGAATATATGTTAGAATATGTTAGAAACTCAGCATAGACCTACATCTCACATCCCATACAAAATTAAGTTCAAAATAGGTACATGATTTGGCATAAAGTATAATACCATAAACAAATTGAAAGAGCAAGGGGTAATTTACCTATCAGATCTTTGGGGAAGGGAGGAATTTATGACCAAACAATAACTAGAGAACATTATGAAAAGCAAAATGGACTATTTTGATTACATTAAATTAAAAAAAGATTTTGCACAAATAAAACCAACAGAAAGAAGATTAAAAGGGAAGTACAAATATGGGAAAACTCTTTATATCCAGTGTTTCTGATAAAGGTCTCATTTCTAAATATAAAGAACTTTATCAAATTTTAAGCATATAAGTCATTCCCCAATTCATATATTGTTAAAAGATATGAACAATTTTCAGATGATGAAATTAAAGCTTTCTATAGTTACATGAAAAATGCTCTAAATCACGATTTATTAGGGAAATGCAAATTAAAGCAACTCTGAGGTACCACCTCATACCTCTCTGATTGGCTAAGATGACAAGAAAAGGAAATGATAAATGTTGGAGGGGATGTGGGAAAACTGGGACACTAATGCATTGTTGATAGAATTGTGAAATGATCCAACCATTTTGGAGAGCAATCTGGAAATATGCCCAAAGGCCTATCAAATTTCATACTGTTTGATCCAGCAGTGCCACTACTGGGTCTTTATCCCAAGGAAATCATAAAGGAGGTGAAAGGACCCACAAATGCAAAAATTTTTGTAGTAGCTCTTTTTGTCATAGCAAATAATTGGAAAATGAGTAGATGTCCATCAATTGGGGAATGGCTGAACAAGTTGTAGTATATGAAAGTAATGGGATATTATTATTCCATAAAAAAATTAAACAAGCTGATTTTAGAAAGGCCTGGAAAAAATCTTAAACTGATTCTGAGTGAAACAAGCAAAACCAGAACTACATTGTACACAATAACCACAAAAATGTGCAATGATCAACTATGAAAGAGTTGGTTCTTCTCTTTGGTTCAGTGATCCAAGGCATCCCAATAGAATTTAGATGGAAAATGCTATCTGTATCCAGAAAATGAACTGTGGAGATTGAATGCAAATCAGCATATATTATGTTTACTTTTTTTTCTGTTTTTTTCTCCCATATTTTTCCCTTTTGTTCTGATTTTTCTCTCCCAAGCTCATTCATAAAGCAATGTGTATTAAAAATAAATAAATAAGTATGTAAAGTGGGGGGGAATCTTGTTGGAACCTTCATTATAATAAAAGGACAAAGAGAAAAAATGTAAAATTAAAAAAGAATACAAATGAATAGATGATTGTAGACTGAGCTAGCTCTATGCTTTTTGCCTGGTCATGCATGGTTTCTAAAGTACCATTAATTTTTACTTAAGATACATTTGTATGGAATAGATTTTGATGACTTGGCTTCAAAACCTAACCATTATATATGATTCTATTTTTTGTGGAAAATGCATTAGAAGTTTCAAATAGCCTGTTTCCAAAGAACTGACACATATTTGCTGTGGGAGACAGAACTTAGTGTGTTAACTATTGTGTGTCTTAAAAAGGATCGTTGTTCATCCTTATGAATTTGGACCCAGAGAGCTTTTAGGAATACTATAATTCCTTTATTTCATATATTAGGACTTTCCCAAGTTCACAGGAGTACTAAGGGTTAGAACTGGAAGTGGATCCCAGGTGTTTTGACTTCATATCTATCACCCTAACTACTGAACCATAAGATCACACCCCAATTGCATACATTATTGAATATTAACATATTCAAACTTTACATTTTGAAAATAATCCATATACTTTGAGTAAATTTTAGTTATAATTGAAACAATTAAATCTTTTGTTTAAACAACCTGTCAAAATAATTTGCTCTTCTTTACTGTACAAAATAATTTAGACTTTAAAATCCAATCAGAAAATTATAATGAAAGTACTATTATTATATAAACTGCTGAATAAAGTCAAGGTAAATCAGTTCTCTCTTCCTTCTATCTTTTTCTTTGGATCTAATATTTGTTAATGTCTATTAATAACTGCTACTTACTTCAAGGTAATAACTATTCATAAGAAGTCTAGTATATGAACTCCAAGATGGGGTTCAGGAAACACAGTATCTTAAGTCTCCAGTTAATTTCTGAAGTAAAAATTGTGAAAAATTTTCTACATTCACTTGTATTTTTGAATTTATAAATGCTAATCTTACCATTTTCACTGTTACTGAATATGACTCCTCTGAAATAAAGAGGAGGAAATAATTATGAATGGAAATTTTCCTCAATATTCAGAAGAGAGTGCTGCAAGAAAATTTTCAGTATGCATTAATGATACTTGCAGTTTGAAACCCAGAAGGGAGTGAAATATATAAATTTTTAAGCCCCTGAACTGATTTCAATAGCTCATATATAACCCTTGTTTTCCATTCCCAATGTCACACCACCCTGGTTCAAGCCTTTATCAGTTCATACCTGGACTATTTCTTGAGCCACTTAACTGGACTCCCTACCCCATCCCCACCTCCATTTTCAGTTTTTCCAAATGCAGCTTTGATCACATCAGATCCTTTTCTGAAACCTTTCCACAGCTACTCATTGCACACCTATTTACACTAATTAGAGTAGTATTCAAGTCCTTTCTCAATCCAGTAGTAGCACCACCTTTCCAGCCTCCTCTAAAATAACTCTGCCACATACACTCTTTGTTTTAGTCAGACAGATCTGTTCATTTTCCTTGAATTTGCTTGGATTTTCCTGCTTCCCTGCTTTTCTAGACATGGAAAATTGCCTCCTATCTCCTTTCTGCCTATTCACATCATTCCCAGATAGAGCATTGGATTTAGAGGCAGGAAGAATTGGGTTTAATCCCCCAACTAGCTGTATAGTACGGGCAAATCATTTAAACTTTATGACCTTCAGTTTCTCCATCTATAAAAAGGGACAATAATACCCTCAGTAATATATGTGAATCTTAAAGTGCTATAAATTGTCAATTATTATCATGATTAAATCCTACTCTTCCTTAAAGTTTTTTATTCTGATTTTCTAGTACACACTGCCCTCAATCTCCTCTGAGATTTTATTGCAACTATTATCAACATAATTCTCTTGATAATGTTACATATTGCCTTGTAACATCTACTTTATGATTGCCTTTAGATTTTATTTAAATATTTCATATATAGGATCATAGATATACATATGGGAGGGATCTTAGATTCTTTCTAACCTAACTATTTCATTTTATGGATGAAGAAATTGAGGCTGAGAGAGATTAAGTGACTTGCTCATGATCACATAGGAAATAAATGAAAGAGATAAGATTTAAACTTAGGGACTCTGACACAAAAAGCAATGTTTTTTTCTTCCAATGTACTGCACTTCCTCTCTCTCTCTTTTCCTCTCTTTATATTTCTTCCCAACTAGAACATAAATTCCTTGAGGGCAGAAATTATTCACTATCAATCTTTTCCCCCACATACTACTTTATACAATGCTAAGGAGATGCTCAAAATCTATTTTATGAAATGTTAGAGCTAGAAAAGACATTGGTGATCATGTCGTTCAATATCCTAATTCTATCAGGGCAGCTTGGTGGTGCAATGGATAGAGTACAAGTCTTGGAATAAGGAGAATCTGATCACAAACCCTGTCTCAGTTACTTAATAGCTGTGTAACCCTGGGCAAGTCACGTAGTACCAACTGCCTTACAAAAAAAAAATCCTCATTCTAAAGATGCAAAAACTGAAACCAAAAATGGTGAATTAGTGGATAGAGGAAGAGAAGAAAGCCCTAGCAATTTTCAAGGTCAGATTAGATCTCATGTAGGAAGTAGTATTTAGGATTTCCATGAGATAAAGGCAAAAGAGTACATGATATCACGCACATGGGTAGGAAAGAGGGCAGCCTGTGAAAAAGGATAAAGATGAGAAATAGAATATTATGGGTTGTTATCACAAGGGTGCAAAAGGAAGTGATGTTCACCATTCCTGAAAAGGTAAGATAAATGCCAAACAGAGAAATTTCTATTTTATCCTAGTGTTAAAGAATATCTACTAATGTTGCTTGAATTTGGAGATTAATATGATCAGATCTGTGCTTTATCAATTTCACTCTGGGCCTTGACCAGGTTAGAAACTGCTTCCATTATTTGTTGAGAGGTGATAAATGTTTGATTTAGGGCAGCAGTACAGTGAGCCAAGAAAAAGATGAAGAATAATGAAGATGCTACTGAGGCAGAATCAATAAGAGTTGTTCAGCCATAACTCCATGAACCACAGTGTCCATATATGTTCCATGCAGTTTTTTTGGCAAGGATACTTGAGGATTTGGGGCCATTTCCTTTTCCAATTTCTATTAATGCTTCACTCCCAAATCACTGTTTATCTTAGCCCATGACTTCCAATTCCTCCAGTCTACTGCATTTTATCAAGCATCATTTTCCTTCTGTCACAGGCTTAATCCTGTGGTTTTCCAGTTCAGTTTTAAACTAACCCTCACCTTCATAACTTTTGTTCGTATATTCTGCAGTCAATTATAGCTTTCTAAATTGTACCATCTACTCTGTGTATTTTATTCATTGTTTCTAACCACTGTTGGAGAAATTCAAGCAAAGAAGTATTATTTCTTCATAACTGACCCCAATTTATAGTGAAGAAATCCATTTATTTTTCCTTAAATAATTATTTTTCTTTAGTGGTGATATTAAACCTCTCATTTTTAGCTGTTTAGAAAGAGGAGGGGAGACCTTTGTTCAATGAAAGTGATTGGGAAGAAATCTTTAAAATTCTATTTGATGCACAGCATGACAATTGAGGATATATTTCTAGAAGAATTGCACAGGTTTAACATATATTGGATTATTTACCATCTAGGGGAGGAAAGGGGAAAGGGAAGGAGCAGAGAAAAAATTATAATACAAAGTTTTGCAAAGATGAATGTTTAAAACTATCTATGCATGTATTTAATTTTCAAAAATCCTTGTATGTGCTTTTATTTTTAAAATTTCAATTTGATTTAAAAAAATTTCCTAAGGGCTTATTATTTGCAATTCACAATGATAGGCACTGTAATATAAAAATTAAATAGTCTCTTTCCTCAGTGAGATAGCATTCCATTAAAGAGATATAAACATGTACCCAAAGAGCTTTATATCCATTTCAGAAAGAAGAGTAAAGTCATGACTACAAGGATCAGGGAAAAAGTATGACTTAAACTTGTTCCTGGAAAGAGATAATGAATATAAAAAGTTAAGACAAGGAGAGCATGAATTCCAGAAATAAGGAATAGTTACTGTTCATATATAGGGGGTGAGGATGTTGACATGTCAAGATTGTAGAACAGTTAGATATACAGTTTGGATAAAACATTGAGTACACAAAGGGAGTACTATGAAACAAGATTGAAAAGGTAGACTTAGAGGCAAATTGTAAATAGCTTTAAATGCTAAGCCAAGGACCTTGTGATTTATTCTAAAAAGTGATAGAGAACTACAATAACTTTTGAATGAGAAATTATATGACCAGAAACTGGGAGTGATAATGCTATAATGGAAAGAGCACTGGAGTTGGAGTCAGAAGATATGATTTACTATGTGACCTTGGACAATTCACTTAAGTTGAGTAAAAAAAAAAACACATCTATTAAATGCTTAATTTCAACAAATCTTTTTTTTTTAAATATTAAGAATGTTATATGCAATGCACTAAATTAGTCAGTGGGGGCGCAAAGTAAAAAATTAAATAGGTCCTGTTGTAAAAGAGTCAACATTCTTTTAGAGAGAGCTAACACACACACCTGAGGAGCTCTAAACACATTTCAGGAGGGAAGGAACACAAATGTGTTATGTGGCATAGGAAAGATTGGAGAATGGGGAAATTTACGATGAAAGATTATTGATTCAGTATATTGATTCATAACATCTTGAGATGTTCATGAGACATTCATGTGGAGATGTCCAATAGACCGCTGGGGATGAGGTACCAGAATTCAAAAAAGAAATTAAAGATAGATATGTAGATTTGAGTCATCACTATTGTGAAGAAAAATGAACCTATAAGCAATGCTGAACTCAATCAGAAAAAGCATGGAGAAGCATAAGAATGACATGAAATATAAAATAAAAATAGTAGTCTTATAAGAGTGTCATTAAGTGAATACCATTGAATATAACATCAGAAAAAAGAATATGTGATGATTATAACATTTTTAGTTTTCACAGATGAAGAAATTGAGACACAAGTCATAGATCTAATAAAGATCTGAGGCAATATTTTAATCTTGGTCCTTATAACTTTAGTATAACTTGTACTTCAGCACTCTAATCATTTATTCTGAATTATTAAGAGTTTACCCATGCTCAGGATGCAGGAGACAGATAATGATCCAACAAAAGAGACTGAGAAGTAATGATCATACTGATTGCAGGAGAACTGGGAATAGTATAAGAAAAGCAAAAAGAGTTAACAAAAGGAGGAAAGGATCATGTCTTTAAAATTGCAAAGATGGGAACTTTTCTACCTACTGTGCCACTCATTGTTAAGAATATGAGAAAGTGATTTTTTTTCTTTTTTTATATTGATGAAGACTAAGACATTCTTGTTAGCATCAAAAAGATGCAAGTTTATAGGAAAAGATTTAACATGAGAGACAGAAAGAAATAATGACTGAAGGGTCAAGTTCCCAAAGGAGATGACAGGTGATGCAATTGGGGGCAAAAGAAGAGAAAAGGTTTTATGCTGAAAAGAAGTGCCTCATTCTCTATACTACTATATTATGTGGTGATCTCATAAGCTTCCATCATTTCAGCTATTAATGCTATGCAGATGCCTTTCAAACTCCAGCCCTACTTGTCCAACCTTATCCTCTCTCCCAACATCCAGTCACACATCCACTCAATAAATCAATAAACAATTATTAATCATTTACTATGTGTCAGGTAATGTGCCAAGTACAAAATACTCAAAAGAACTAAAAGACATTTCCTGCTCTCAAGAAGCTCAGAATCTAATGTAGGAATAAAATGCAAACAAATAAATACTAAGCGTTATATAAGGATAAATAAGAATAATTAACAGAGGAAAGACTCTTTTAGAAGATAAGATTCTAATTGAGATTTAAAGGAATCCAGCTTTGGTCATAGTCAGAATAAACGAGGGAAAGGATTCCCAAGCATGCATAAAATCCAGGGGGAAAATGACTGGAATTGAGAGATAGAGTGACATGTTTATGGAAGAGAGGGGGACAATGACATTGCATTGAAAAGGACATGTGGGAAGTGAGGTATAAGAAACCTAGAAAGGTAGGAGGCATCTAGAATATGAAAATCTTTGGATTCAGAATGACATTTTGCATTTTATCCTAGAGAAAGAAAAAGAAAAAAGAAAGAAAGAGAGAAAAAAAGAAAGAAAGAGAGAGAGAAAGAAAGAAAGAAAGAGAGAGAGGAAGAGAAAGAGAAAGAAAGAAAAAAGAAAGAAAGAGAAAGGAAGGAAGGAAAAGAGGAGTAAGGGATGGGAGAGAGGGGGGGAAGAGGAGAGAGGAGGAATGGAAGGACAGAGGGACGGACAGATAAAGGGAGTGAAGAAAGAAAGAAAAAAGGAAGAGATAGAAAGGGGGAGGCAAAAAAGGAAACAAGTGTAAAAGGAACATGAGAAATAGAAGGAAAATAGTATAAGGAGGAGAGTGATACATAAATAGAAGATAAGGGAAAATGGGCCTATGGTAGATAACATTAAACTATGGTTCAAGACACCATTTGCTCTAGTAAATTGACCTTGTAATAAGAAATACCATAATGATATTAAGCCTTGATTAGCTTAAAGATGCAATGAGATTTAATGATCTAGAATGATTTGGGGCCATATCCTATAACTTGAAAAATTCTAAATGAATGTTATAAAATGATTAAAAGATATGTTTTCCTACTGTGAAAAAGTCATGAAGTTAGAAGTAAGAATATGAAGCTAAAAATGTAATGATATAATACCCAGTAAGAATTTAATTTTTGTACATTCAATATAGGTCTTCATTATCATTTTTAAAAGAATTATATTTATCATATGAAGCCAAAATAAATATTGGCATCATGAATAGAGAGGCTTGAAAACTATATTTTGCTTAAAGATAAGGAAAATGAAAGAATAGCAAAACTAATATATGTGTATTAAGTGACAGTAAACAATTAAAAAAAACAAGAAACGCTAACAATTATATAAAATCATATATAGCAATTGAATAATTTAGAGGACTTTTCTTCAATCAGAACTGAACAAATCTAGAGGGGATAAAAAGAAAAATGTGTGTCATAATAAACCAAGTGATTAAACCTGAAAATTTTATATCATCCTCTGAATGAAATATATTTGCATAAATATGCATATAAAAGAGAAATCAACCATATATTTCATAAATTCAGAAATAGAAAAAGAAAGATCAATTAACCAACAATACAAATATGCAACAAAAGCTAGAAAATCATCAAATAAATGACAAAAGGAGAAACTTTGAACATCAGAGAAAATAACTTAAATGGAAAATAGAATAACTTTAGAATGAAATACACAAAACTAAAAATTTATTGTTTGAAAATAGTGACTGAAACTCCCCAGTTCACCTGATTAAAAGAGAGAAAATAAAATTTCTGAAGTAAAAATTTAAAAGTGAACAAATTCACAAGAGATAAAAATGAGAAAATAATCAGAACTTACTACATGTGGTTACACTCTAGCAAAAAAAGAATATAAAAGAAATAGATGGTTACCTACAAGAATGTAAAGTACTAAAATTAACAAAATATTAAATAGTAATCTTTAGAAAATTATTATGAAATATGCTTAAAGGAAATACCATTGATATTTTCAATACACTAGTACAGATTTAGTTTAATTCTATTAAGTCATTTTATCAAATTTCTTTTATGAACAAATGTAGTCTTAATACATTGACAAGCAAAAGATAAAGCAAATGAAAATAACTATGTTCTAGTATTATTAAATATTGAAGGGGGAAATATTCTAGGGAAAAAAGAATGTTAAAATAAATCCAAAAAAACAGTTCATTCTGACATAGTTGAATTAATAAAAGCGAACCAGTGGGTGATTCAACATTGGAAAACCATTAATGCAATCATAGCATGATTAAACAAACAAACAAACAAAAAAACCCAACACCAACAACAACACTATCTAGTCATATGAACAAATGTAAAAAAGGGCCTTGAAAAAGTGTAACTTTCATCTGTAAAAACAAACAAACCCAGGTCATCTTGACATAGAAGATCATTTTAAAATAGGATTAAAATATAAATATAGAACAAAAATCTAAAAGTTATTTACAATAGGGAAATGCTAGACGCATTCCCACTATAAATATAGAGATGCTCCATATTCCCAAAATTATTTGGCATAGTTCCAGAAATACTAAGAACTACATAAAGATAAAAGAAAGAATTTAAAGAAGAAGCACTGGCAAAGAAGAGAAAATCAGTCAAATCTACAAATGACATGATAGTTTACATTTAAAAAAAAAAACTTGAGAATAAAATCAATTCAATTCACATAATAGGCTTTAATAATGTGACAGGATAAAATTAATCCACAAAAATAATCAGTATTTTCAGAAGGTAATAACAATGTCAAAGGAAATAATATAAAAGGAAATTTCATTCCAAAGAACTGTAGAAATCATTAATTATCTGTGACTGAATCTATAAAGATAGATTGAAGACATGTAAATACAATTACAGGAAACATTTTAAAACAATCAAGCTAAATAATAATTGGAGGGACACATTCGTGCTTTTATTTGGGATATATCTCTACAATATAAGCATTTGTTTCTTTTTTTCAGTTATTCAAGTGGGTTCTACTCTTTGTGACCTCATATATTTTTTCCATGGGGATTTCTTGACAAAAATACTGGAGTATTTTAGCATAGTCTTCTTCAGCATGTCCTCATTTTACAATGAAGAAAAGAGGCAGATAATGGTTGTCTATCCACTGTACTACACAGCTGCCCCATATGAACATAAATACTTCCTAAATTGCTTCACAGTTTTACCAATTAAATTGCTAAAGGAGTATTTGCATAGTGTGTAGAGATAAATTTAAGCAACTCACTTAAAAGAATAAAAGTCTAAAATATCAAAAGAAAAAATAAAGAAAAGAAGGGAATAGCTCTTCCGGATCTCAAATTATATGTTGGGGAAGGGGAAGTATTAATTTTTATGTCCACGAAAGTTAAGTACAAGTCATAGGAAGGCACTAATAGACATCTTTAGAATATAGTTCACCCATCTCTAAGAGCAACTTTGATTCTTGACTTGAAGAGAATAGGAGAATGGACCAAGAAGTTTCTCCTTGTTCTCTGAGAAAAGAGGAGTACTAAGTATAATTCTATTTATCTTCCCCTTAAATATGGCTGATCTAGTGGCATGATTTTTCATAGCTATTAACTTCCTTGGTCATTCTCTTAAAAGGGAAGCAATAAGCCTGTTCTTACAACCAAAGTCTTGACTCCTTCCCACTAAATGTTAGTCACTCAAAAATAACCAAAAAAAAAAAAAAAAAAAAAAAGGCAAACAAAAAAAAAAGCAAAAAAAGAGTAAATTTTTTTATCCAAGCAGAAAGCAAACAGAAAGAGAAATTCTACAGGTTAGACTATACCCTAGTACAGCGTGGTTCAGAACAAATTTAAATGTATTTGTGAAATAGTAACAAAATAAATAAAAAGGCAATAAAATATAGGTAACATTACATTTTAAAACTAAATCAATAATCAAACAGGTATATTGTTATGAACAAATTAGCCCCTATTTCTATTTGAGTTTGATACCACTGCTCCAAATTATAGAGTGAATTAGCTCTCCTATTTGGTGTAAGATAGCTTAGGTCCATAGGTTTCTCCCAAATGAAATCTAGATTCATGTGTATGTCATTTTTTAAAGCAAGAATAAAGAATACCCCTCCTTTCCAAAGCCCTCACATCAATTCCATTTCTTATGCAGGCATTTACTGAACAATTATTATCTTAATTTTTCCAGAATCATAGCATATAAAAGCATCTTGTTTGAAATATATATATATATATATGTACATATATATATATATGCATGTGTCTTTTGTGTATATATCTATACATTTACATATAAAAATACACACACAAGTAAACATGTATATCTATTTGTGTGTGTGTAGATATACCCATGAATTTATATATATATATATATATTTGTATAAATCTATTTCTTGGTATTCATATGTATATATATATGCAGACCTTTAAAAAGTATTCAGAGCTATTTGATTTTGGTTTAAAATAAAAATGTACATCAGTAAAATAAATTATTTAAGTAAAAATCAAAAAGGAAAACAATAAATTTCAATGTGCTTACCAAACCAAGCCAAACAAATATAAACTTCTTCAAGATGAAACTCTAGTTTTGAAAACAAAGGCTGGAAAACATGGAAAGCAGTTTGACAACAGTTGGTTTATACCAGAATCTAACAATACATACTTCAATAAGCTCAAAATTGATATACAAGCTGCCTATAAAAGATCTAATACATAGGATAAGAAGGGAAAGTCTATCTGGAATATGTAGCTATATTAGATTATATAATTATATAAAGAGACATATAATTATATATTCACATATATGTAAATACATATATATATACACACACAATATCTTGAAATCCAAGATCTATATGGAATTAACATAAATCTATAACATTTAGAACTATTCCTCATAGATAAGTTGTTAGTGATAAGGAAATAGTTCTCAACAGAATTATAAAGGATTTACATGCAAATGCTTTCTCTAAATCATTAATCAGGAAAAAGTTGTAAATCAAAATAAGTCTAAGCTTTTATTCAAACGAACCTGTGATCTCATGGATTCTTGAGTTTCCCAGTGTTTCAGAACTCTGCCATCCATGCCTACCCAACTTGTACAATTCTCCATGCCTTGCCCAAAGTTTCCTGCAGGACATCTATCAAACATTTTGGAGGCTTTCAATGCTTTCTCACAACATCAGTTGTCAGTGAAGTGCATCTGTCTCTTAACATTCTCCATGTGACCATTCCAGGCTAAACAAATAAAAATCTAATTGTTTTCATACATATCAGAGTTTCAAATACCTGAAGATAATTATTAGTTCTTCTTTATCTGTTTTTTTAATATTCTCCAGGCTAAACAGCTCTGGATACTTCAAATGATTTTCATATAATATAAATAGAAGGCCTTTCATCATCCTATTCACCACCCTTTAAATGATCCTCATTTTATCAGTGTTCTTCTAGAAATAAAGTTCCCCAAAACTTCACAAAAAAGATTATCATGTTCTTCATTCTGGACATTATTCTTCTCTTGGTACAGCCTAACATCATATTGTCTTTTTTGAGGTAAGGAGGGGGAAGAAACATTATGTCATACTACTGATATATACTGTATTTAAAGTCCATCACTAAAACTTAGAGCTTTCTCAAATAAGCTAATAGATGAGCTACTTTTTAATGAAATGATTGAAGTTCTAAAATTTTGAAACTAATATATAACACTTTATATTATATATATATGTATGTATATACCTAAGAATTCATTTTATTAGAGTTGGTGCAATGTTCTAACCTGTCCAGATATGTTCATATATATGTATGCATGTATGTAAGTATGCTGTTGTTCAGCCCTTCCCTTTGCTTTACTCTTAGTGACCCCATTTCAGTTTTTGCTGTTAATGTTGCTGCTGTTGTTGCTATTGTTGTTGTTGTTTTTGGGAGGTGGGGTGGATTAGCAAAGATACTGGAGTGGTTTGTCATTTCCTTCTCCAACTCATTTTACACATGTGAAATTGAGGCAAACAAGGTTAAGTGACTCACATAGGGTCACAAAGCTAGAAAGTGTCTGAGGTTAGAGTTGGACTCAGTAAGATCAGTCTTCCTGACTTCAAGCCCGATGCTCCATCCACTGTACCACCTAGCTGCCATATATGTACATACACATATGTATTATATAGGCATATTAGCATCTCAGCTCATTATGATGATGTTTTAAAGAAATTTATGAGATTCTAAGAAAAATAAGCACCAATATATTTTAAAACAAAGCTTTAAGGGCTGAGGAGAGTGGGGCAAGCATGCACATTTAAATTATGGATGCTAATAAACAGGAGTTTCTCCCTTCCTTTACTTTCCTTATGCTCCTATCACTCACCTCCCCTAGAGGAGGCATAAGGAAGAAGAGGAAAGACCTTTTAGTCCCTATATTTGTTCCATATGGCAGACACATTAAAGAATAGTTCTGAACATGACTTTTTGTTTGAAAACCATGTTTCAGCTACTAAACAGCAAAAGTATTAAATAGAAATACACTAGGATTCATGGCTACTGATTATTTCCATGGAGTTAGAATGTCGTAATATGTAAGAAAAAGCTTTCTCACGTCTCTAGTCCACAGAATACTTCATGTGGTCTGTGGGATAAAAATATACTGTCGGACCTTGGACTGATAAGTTATTGAGATTTTTTTTAAGTCAAAAATGCTTTACCTGCTAACCTAGCACATGTTACCACTTAGGCTAGTATGGCCTAATCATCAATATTTAAGTTCCCCTAGCTCAGTGGAATCTCTTTCATGAAACTACTTAAATCACAACATAAAGTCACTAGAAAAGCACTCAACATTTGAGTTGTGTCCTGACTATCCCAAGTTTTCAAGAATAATTGAGATTACTATTTATCATTATTTTTATGGACTTAAAAATTGGTCATTGAGAAATGCTAGACAAAGGATTATGTACTTTTAGTACAAATAGTTTTGTGTTATTTTTATTATATTTTTCTAATTACATGTAGAAATAATTTTTAACATTTTTAAAAAATTTTAAATAGTTTACTAAAATGGTTTTAGTCTGCCTTATTATATTCCATTCTGACATATGTAAGTGATTGCATTGGTATGAATATTTCCTCCACAGTTGTAGTTAGCAGCTGTCTTTGTATCCTAGGGAATTTTTGCTGTGATATTCTTTGATTCCTTTACAGGTAATACGCTGAATATGCTATAGCACTTCCTCTAATTCACTTACTATTTCATAGATAATAGGGCAGCCCACAAGTTGTCTCACCTGTTATCTGTCAATCTCATTATATTATAGGCCTAACATTTTTTTTTTCCTAGTCATGAATATCTTTGGTGCTTCTTTGCAATTGGAGTCACTTCCTTTCGAAACATGCCATAGCTCAAACTTAACCATTTCTATTGCTCTTCGGATTATCTGCAATTCTGAAAAGGAATGAATAAGCACTTTTAGTGTGCATATCACCAGCTCCACCATAGTATTATTTGAAGCCTCATGATGGTATGGAGATGGCCCCTGTTTTGGAGGAATATGTCAGAAGAGCTCTTGCATATTTTGCTTTTGTATATTTTGCTCTGGTAAGTTCTTATATGTTTTGCTTGAGCCAGAAAGTTCTTGCTATAGTCCTAGTAGCAACTTTGGATTTTCATCTCACACCTATCACACTGACCAAAATGATAAAAAGCAAAAATTAAAAATGTTGGAGCAACTGTGAGGAAACAGAAAAATTAGTGTACTGTTCATGGACTACTGAATTAGCCAAGCCCTTATGGAAAGAAATTTAAAATTATGACCAGAAAGTTACCAAAATGTGTGTATATTTGTGTGTGTACATGAGTATAATATATAGATACATACAAATGTGGAATATGTACAATATTAACACAATATAAAACTATATGGAATATTAAAAATATATTACATATTTAATAACAATATGCAATGTAAATCTGTATATATTAGCCAAAAAATTTGAAAATAAAGGGATATCTTCCTATTGGGGAATGGCTGAGCAAATTGTGGTATATGAATGTAATGAAAATATTATTGATACATAAGAATAATGAAATGGAGAGCTTCAGAATACAGAGAGAAATGAGCAGAATAATTATACAAGAACATTATAAAAAGAAAAACAACTTTGAAAAACTTTACAACTCTAATTAACAAAGTGATAAAACATGAGTCCAAAAGAATGAAGATGAAACATGCTATTCCTCAGCTGATAGAAAGATCATGAATTTAATATATACATACATATATATATATATGTATTTCTTAACATGATTAATGTGGGAATTTGTTTTCCTGAAGTATTTAAATATATGTTGAATGATTTTTTTATTTGTTAAATGTAGAAGGAATATTGAGAAAGAATTTTATTAATTAAAAGAAAAATAACAATTTCTAAAAATAATCAATACAGAAATACATTTTTCTCCACAATAAATATTTGTTATAAGAGTTTTTCTATTGAGGTGGGAGAGAGAAAAAATAAATTGGTATTTTAAAGTCAAATTTAGTCTAATTTTAAAATAAATATTTGAATATGAAATGGGCAAATTCGAAAGTGTAATTAGAAAATTTGAGGAGAGATAGATCACAAAGCTGAGAAAATGAGGAAAAGACCATAAAAAATTGAGTTTTGTTCTGAAAAGAGAAAGATTTCAATATAAAAAGTTTATTGAGAAAATATTCCAAGTAGTAGGCATAACATGGAAAAGGGGAAAAATGAGATTGTGGTAGGTCTAGTGATCCACCATTGGTGCATTGCAGAATCATGTGATATACTATTGAAAAAAAGACACAAAAAACCTAGGTGCTCTTAATCTGATCCAGCCCATTACAGATAAGAAAAGATCTTTCAAACTTTAATGATTCACTGAAGCTCTTAATGCTAGTTTGCAATAGAGTAGGAAGAGCAGATCTCAAAAACTCTACACTTTGATGCTCAATTAAAATTTCTGAGAATAATTTTTAGGTAGCTAAGTAGTGTAGTGTTTAGAGTAGGAATCAGGAAAAAAACTGAATTTAAATTCTTCTTTAGACACTTATCTGCAAAATGGGGAGAATAATATTACCTACTTTACAGAGTTGTGAGAATCAAAAGAGATGAGATGTGTCAAGTGCTTTGAAAAAGAAAGTGCTATATAAATGCTAGCTATTATTGTGAAGATGGTGATAGTTCTTGTCACTTTGCACTTAAAGACATATCTGAGGCCATCACAACTGTATTTAGGAACCTGCTCACATGCTCACACACCAATCTAAACATAGTCTGAAAATGTATACCTGCAAGCAACAGAAGACTACATGTAAGGATGGAGATATTAAATATGGATTAATAAATGTCCATTGTTCCCTGAAAAATTCTTAGATATGGCTGTCAAATGCTGGAATGCTACTTTACTTTTTTTTTAATTTTATAATAGCTCAGAGGGGTGATAGCTTTGTTATCTCAGTATCAGTAAAAATAGCACAGGGCAAATAAGTCTTCAAAATGACAGTATTTTATTGCTACAACTCCTCTGGGTTAACCCTATTCTAGAAATTATTGTAGCATGCAAATAATAGAATCTCAAAGCAACAAAAGCCTAACTAAAATATTGACTCACACATAATTTCATACCAGACTTTCATTGATGAACACTTTGCAAATTCAATTCAACATACATATATGTATTAAGAATCTGGCACCATGAGATCATAGATATGAAAAGGACCTTAAAAATCAGCTAGTCTAAACACTTTCCTTTTCAGATAAGGAAACTTGAGTCCCCAAAAGGTCATATGATTTAACACAGCGAGAGAGCTGTGATTTGGACTTAGATTCTCTCATTCCAGAGGTAGTTAGGTTCTACAGTGGATTCAATACAGGGCCTGGAGTCAGAAGATTCATCTTCCTGAGTTCAAATCTGGATTCAGACACTAGCTGTGTGATTCTGAGCATGTCTCTTAACTCTGTGTGCCTCAGTTCCACATCTGTAAAGTGAGCTGGTGAGGAAAATTACAAACTATTCCATTATCTGTGCCAAGAAAAACCCCAACTGGTGCCATGAAGAATCCAGTTTTGACTTAACAACAACAATAAGTGATTAACACATTTTACCCTTCAGCAAAGACCAGGCTATTCAGAATGGGGGAATGGGTTTGTGGAAAAAGTAGAAGTGCTCTGGAGTATTTCATGGTTTTCTGAGATACATCTGCTACTTTGAGAGGATTTTCTTTATTTTGAACACAACCAGGGTGCTGTTTAAAAAAGAAACTTGTCTTGTTCATATTCAATTATTATTAAAAATAATAAATCCTTCTTTCTATGCCTGTAAATAATGCATTTGCCTATCTTTTCCTCCTGAGCCCACCAAAGCAAAAGCAATGCTTCTTATAAGCCTTTGATTTAAACCCTGGTTAGTAGGAAGAATTAATGTTCATAAAGTAATATTTTTATTTGATACATTGTTATAATTTCATAATCATTAGGAATACATTTTTGCTTAATCTTATAATTCATAATTACTTTTATACTACTTGGGAGACATAGAAAAACATGTTCTTCATGTCCTTGATGTCAACCCACATCAGTGTTGCCTGTCATTGCAAATCCTTTGAGAGCTGGCCAAATCACTTGTAAATTGCCTGAAACATCATTGAAGGTAGACACATATTTAATGGTTCTTTGTATCTGAATGTTCTGGGGAACTTTTGTTTTATTATTTTCCTTTCCCCTCTCGTTCTGACCCACATCTTTGAAAAGGATTGTTGTAGAGGAACACTGTGTCCTAGTATTTGAGAATGTCTACCAGCAATTATCCCAATTTATAACCTTTTGTGAAAGCCATTTGCATGCCTCAGCTTTCTTACCTGTGAAATTAGCAACAAATATAGAAGCACTCTTATTACTGGAAAATAATTTTAAAATTCGGTATTAAGATATTAAGAGAAAAGTTTCTTCTGTTTAGTTCCCTGGAGCTGGCTAGTCATCAGAGACCCAGACCTGGGGGAGGGAGAGAAGTTGTATGGGTGATCACTACTAGGAAAATAGTAACAAGGTAACTTCCAAACATTAACCAATTATTATTAATGCGTTTTAAGTGAATCTGAAGTGATGTCATCTTCTGCACAGAGATGGCTGGAGGATCCTGCAAAATGGGTGGGCTGACTCCTGGTGGCAGAATGCTGTCCTTAATTTTCAGGAAAATCTGAATAGGGAACCTACAAGCTGCTTGAAAAACCCATGATGTTCTTGGGAATAGGCTTAACTCCACATTCCAAACGACCCTACAAAATGAATGTAGGAACCTTAGAAATGGTCAAATTGCACAGTTTAGTAAAATGCATTAGCCTACTACTACCTAGGGCCGGAACTTGAAAGGAAAAAGAGATTGTGTAAAGCTGTAGTGCAATTTAGCTTGCAGGAGGGACTGGAGGTGATGATCACTTCGACCACGTATTAGCTCTCCCGAAGCTAGGGGACAGAACACAAAGGAAGCCCCAAAAGGCCAGGTCAAAAATGGGTAAACTAGGACTGCAGAAGCGTGTGTGTGTGTGTGTGTGTGTGTGTGTGTGTGTGTGTGTGTACGCGCACGCGCGTGCATATGCATTGAGGAGAAGGCTAGCATGTGCACGGGAACTCGAACATGTGTGGTGGCTAGAGGGCGTGAAAGGCTGGGGAGATCCAGGCGCGCGTGGCAAAAGTGGCTGGTGGGGTGGCGGCAGGAGGACCTGCGCGCGCCAGCTAGTGGTACGAAGAGTGGAAATGGGAGTGCTACGCGCAGCTGGGGAGTCTACCGATAGCCTCTCAGGGCTGTGGGCACAGGTGTCAGTCCCGCTGGCGGAGCTCCCTGCTGGGGAGGGAGGAATGCTCCACAGCCGCGCTAAGCCGCACTCAGCACGCCCGCTGAGGGCGCGCGGCCCCCTATCCCAGTAGCTCCTCCAACTTCCGCGGAGGACACTAATCCTCCCCACGCAGCTCCCGCGGAAAAGAGAGACAGGGTGTGCATCAAAGCTGTAGGGGTGATGTGGGGAGCCGAGGCTCTGGGGACCTGCTCCCACGCCGGGGACTGGAGCTTCTCTCTCACTGCCACTAAGGGCTGGAGCTGCTTCCGTGGTCGCTGAGTGGGGAGCTGGGGCTCCACAAAGGGAGGCGGGAGCCGGGGTGGAGAAGTCAGGTGCGAAAGGGGTCTGAATGAAAGGGGACCGCACAGCCGAATGGGTGTCTGTTCCCATCTGGAATGAAGGGAGATGCAGTGAATCATTCCTCTCCAGGATCTCCAGAAGTGCTTCAGGTAAATAGAACAGCTGCTGTCTACCCCTTCTCCCCAACCTCAATTTCCCTCACTATTGGCTCCTCCCTTCTCTCCTAGATCTGACTTCCCTCTTCTTTCTACCACCTTTGCGCCCCCCTCCCACCAAGCTACCTGTCTCCAAGTTTCCCCCACCATCCTCTAAGCAGCATCCCTCACCCAATCCCCGTCCCACCTCTTTTCTCCACCCCATCTTCAAAGTCTATCCTCTACCTCAGCTTGCAGCTGTTTCCTTTTCCCCTTCCCCATGATTATTCATCACTCTCATCACTTGAGGCATTTAAAAATGTAGTTTAGGCTTTTTATTTTCATTCCTGGGGGAAAAAACGATTTATAGCGCTTTGGGAAATGAGCTACCAAATGGACTTAGGGCTAAATAGATATCTCTTTACAAGGATGTGTGGTTTTGGTTCCTTTGCTGAACACTGATTTACTCAAACTCTATCCTGACTGTCCCATTGACCACTATCTGAGCTGCTGAGGAATTTTTATGACATTTGGGTAAAGGGAATACCTGGCGCCAAAGAGAAAGCAAGTGAGTTGAAAGTTCTGCAATATTTTTTGTGGCATTTTGTAATGCAAAGGAAAGTTCCCTTAGAATCTTTGGTAGGGGAACTTATTTCATCTTTATTGTGATCTGTATTTGGTGATGTGCATTTTCCTTAATTAATTTTACTTTTCTTTTAAAAGAAAATTTTTATTCTGTTTAGTAATTATTTATTTGTATTTTGTCTCTGTTTATAGAAAGTTAAAGCAGATTTAACCATTTCTTGAGAAGTAATTTATCACTAAAGGTAAATTACTTTGTGGTTATGTTTACATATCAATTTTTTTCAGTGAAGTGGTGAAACAAGCATTTGTAAAGAAATACTGTGTTGTACATGTGGACCACTAGATCTGCAAATTATTTTAATGATAGTTTTAATTAAGAAAACAAATTCTTTGGAGGTAAATATGACAAAAATGATAGATTTTTTTTCTAAAACTAAGGGAAACTTTTCATATCTGGTTACTATTTTGAATTTACTTTTCAAGATGAATAGAATATAGGGATAGTGGAAGAATCTGGCAGGTTTCAAACTGTGACCTAAGATTTTTCCTATAGTTTTAGTATTGGTTTTTGACCGATTTTGTTAACATTTTGTTTTGACTGATATTAAGACAAAATTTTTAATTATCCACCTTTGTAAAACTAGTTTGCAAGTCAAGTATACTAGAAGTGTGTTTTAATAACTTTCTATGTGGAGAATTTATTCTTATTGTTCAATTTAAGGTACACTTAATCTTAAAAATCATAACTTTTATTCTTTAAGAACATTCACTATAACACATCACAACAGTCAATTATTTAGGAATGCTGTTTTTAAAGTTATTGATGACTTTGATGTACTTATAATCTTGGATCTCTGACTGCTTTAGGCATAGAGGATATATTTTATACATTATAAAGATAATATAAATAACTAACATTTATCTAATGCTCTAAAATTTACAAAGCATCTTACATAGATTGGGATCATGGGATCATAGATTTATAGGTATAAGGGAAAACAAATGTCATATAGTCCTACACCTTCATTATTCCCAGATGAGAAAATTGAGACTACAAACTGAGTCTCGGAGTGATTATTTGACCTGCCTAATGTCCCAAACATTATGAATAATAAAGAAAAGATGTGAACCCATGTCCTCTTATTCCAGAGAAAGTGAGCTTTCCAAAGTACCAAATAAAGATATATAGTCATGACCACCACGAAAATGAAACATTTATTATATGATACCATAAAAATAAGATTTTATGTTTTTTAATTCATCAGACTTTATATTTGACCACAAAGTGAAATTTAAAACAACTTTGAACATCCTTCAATTAATGGGTAATAAAAGCCATTTTATGAGAATATTTTATTAATTGTGGGGAAAGGTTGCTTTAAACTACTAATAAGAAAGTACATTCACACTATTCTTACAATTTTGGAGGTGTTTTGATCAACCTACTAATTTCCTTTGTATGGCTAGCATTTAAGTTGGTTGTGTGCTCTAATATTTATATCCTGCTTTGGGCTAAATGAGTATAGTTACAGTTTGTTGATATCCTCCAGTTTATCTGTAATGGTATTATTTGAAACTGTGAGAAATGACATCAAAGACAATATTAATTTTAAATTCTATAGACACAGGTTGCTATTAGTGTAAAATCAAGTTCAAGGTTCTTATTTCATCATCTATGTTCTATTTATATTATATAGAGTGAGGTGATTAACAATGAGGAAATATAGTTTTGTTTACAGGAGAATTTTAAAATTTATCAGTTTTCCAAATTGCACAAGTAAAATACAGTGTTTCTTATTTTAGTGAGAAATACACTTAGAGAGAAATAACACAAAAATTTTGACAAAGTGACAGAAAAATTGTATTTGTAAGAAAGTGGGAAAGATTAAATCTCTATGGATGAAGACCCTGCTTGATGAGGGTCTATATTTTTAAATGTCTCATAGAGAACATGACCAAATGAAGAATGGAAATTTCACTGGAAAGAAGTACAGAAAAGTCTAAGTGAGTTATAGGACAGTCAAATGAAAAACTACTGATGCAAAATGCTGTTTTCTGTGACATTTAATATTATCACTGGTAACAAGAGCAGTAACAATTTGCTAAAAAAGGATGCAATGGCCACAAAATTAAAAATCCAAATGAGGACTTACCACAAAACTAAACAAGAGAGACAAAAGTCAAACAGCTAAGCAACATGCTGGCAGAAATATTTGTAAACAACCAACAATAACAAAAAAACCCCAAAAACTTAGGATCATATTTACAACTAAACTAAACAATGCTGCCATAAAGGGATTCCTGAGAGAATACTAAATTTTAAAGCTCTGAGCTGAATTCTGCCAGTTGATGTTTGTTTATATTTGCTAGTGGCTAGTACTTGATTTGTGAATATCATATCCCTTTGAAAGCCCAATTACATAAAGTCTCCCTTCCCCTTCATTTCTCTTCCCCAGTAAGTTAACAACCAAACTCTCCTGGGCCAGTGGCACCACTTGGTGGCCAGGGTAAGAATCATATAGCTCAATAATCTTTTCCCAACCACTTTATTTCTATCCTCTCAAGGATAATAATGCATACACAGTGTTCCTTCCCCTACCCCATATTTTCCCTCTATCTTTCACCTCTGACAGATTAGTTAATTTCCCTTCAGATAAGCTTTATCTCACTTGTACACATACATCCCTTGCTGCTTTTTGCCTGTCTTCCAAATCCTTCTAAACTACATCATGAATTTCTGTTTCTCTCTCTGCCTTTCTCTTCATTCCATTTATGAACCAGAAAACAATTACAGTCTTGGTAAGGCAACTTCTAGCAATATATCTGCACCAAAGAAAAGGAAAACTATAAGTTCTTATGTGAAATCAGACATAATAAAGAATCAGTGCATTAATCTATGAAGTCCTTGAGAATACTCAGAAGTTCCTTTCAGAATATCCATAAGTCTCCCCTAATTAATATAATTGTCTTCAAGCAATAACATCCAAGTCTCCCCTAATTAATATAATTGTCTTCAAGCTATAACATCCAAGATTGAATTGGAGTGAATTATTTTAAAACTAGTAAGTATAAAACACCATGCTAGGTATTGAAGGACAAAGATGAAACTTCATATTATTCTTAATTTCAAGAAACTCCAAATTGTGTATGTGTGTGTGTGTGTTGAAATCGGGGGATTGGTTATTATATATGCCAGTCCACATAATAAATAACATATATTTAGTACCTGGGACATTAACTATTAATAAATGTTTGTTAGTTAATATAACCAGTTACAGATTGACGAGTACTATCTTATTTGCACCTCACAACAATCCTATAAGTTAATTACTATAGTTATCATCTACATTTCACAAGAAAACTGAAGTTCTTGAATTATTTTAAAGAATTTTTCCCATGGTAACACAACCAACCAGGATGACAGACAAAATTCAAATGCAGGTCTCTCTTAACATCAAGCCCAGGATTCCTCTTTTCATGCTTCCTAATCATTACTGCATAATAAAGCACAGAGTGTGTTAGATATAAAGGGAGAAATTTAGTTAAGGTTCTAGGAAAACTTGACAAGAATACTTTTGCCTGGGGGACAGTGAGAATCAGAAAAGGCTTTATGAAGGACTTGGTGGCTGAACTGAGTTTTGAAAGAGGCGAAGACATACAATATATGTTGAGGAAAAGGCCAGTAGAAATACACTGAAATGGTAGTGTAAATAATGAGATCAGAGAAAAGCTACTAGTCCAGCTTAATTGAAATATAAAAGTACATCAAGGGGGAAAGTGTGAAATAAATCTGGAAAGATATATTGGAGCTAAATTCTGAACAACTTTAAGGTTAAAAAATTGACATTTTCTGTTTTGAGGCAATAGGGAGTAAGTTAAGGCCCTTGAGGAGGAGAATCATATTGTTTGACGTAGGTATTATTAAGAAAGTTATATTGATAACTGGATTGTGTATGGATTTTTTTAAAAGAGAAATTTGGAAGTAGTCCAACTAAGCAAGGATTATACTTTTTATACAGCAAGATATAAATGCAAATTGGGTATCTAGTCTGAATTATCAGAACTTAATGACTAACTGGAATCTTTTTTTAAGTTTTGTAGAAAAAAAAATAGAAACCATAGAGTCTAAACTTGGGTAAAGAGAAAAATGATAACCATTAGGAGGTAGAACTGACAGTATTTAACAACAAATATTGAAGGTAAGGGACAAAGAAAAAATCAAAGATGAATAAAGATTCCAGACTGGCTGAGTGAAAGGATAGTAAGGCCATTAGTTAGGACTAAGAGGAAGTTAGATGTAGGTGTAGATTTATGAAGGAAGATGTGTGAGCTGTCTTTCAGATATGTTGAGTTTGAGGTGCCTCATGGAATATCTAAGTATGTATGACTAGTAGTTGGTTAAAACTGCTGGACTAAGACTAAGCTCAAGAGAATTTGGACTATATGCACAGATTTTAAAGTTATTTGTGAAGAATTTATAATGGTAACACAGTTGAAAAATTTGTGATTTGTTTTAATGATACATCCTTAAAATTAACAAGGGAAGCTGCTCTTCTAGATCTGTTACAACAAGGAACAACTGACTACTAAAATAAAAATGATGAAAAGTATAAGTTAGGCACCACAGAATCAGAGAGGGTATATTTTTAAAAGATTCAGAGTAAAATTCTAATACTCTGCAAAGGGAAATCAGCCCAAGATGAATGTAAAGATATGTACAACGAAATCCTGCAACCATACAGAGAATAGTTCCAAAGAAAAAAAGTAAATGGGTAATTCCCCACCAAAAACAATTGGGATACATAAGGAACTCATTGACAAATTCAGACATTTTAAAAATTCTTGTGTAGAAAATAAAATAAAGGTGGATAAATAAGGATTATATAAGTGTAGCACATTCTTTTAAAGGATGAGTTATAAAATACTTGTTTCAGGTACCACTACAGCAATGTGAGGAAGCATATGAATCACTTTTCAAAATAATATTTTTAAATGCATAAAAGTAAAAAAAAAAACATAGGGTTACAAGAAAACCAAATATACTGAAATGTAGTTTTCAAAATCTTTTTTTTTTAAGTTCATTAACTTAGGTCTGAATTTTCTACTATGAAGAGTAATATCAGGAACATTAAAAACCCATATTTAGCTGAGTTTTAGCATTAAAACTAAAGATACAAATAAGCGGAGGTTTTCTTTTCTTTATAGCAAAGTTAGGAACAAGGAGACAATCAAAAGATTGTTGTGTAGCAACCACTCAACATATATTTTGCTTCTGGTTCCTTTTTTTAAGAAAAATGATCTGTGGACTGACAAGGATAAAACCATTATAGCCTAATTGGTATAATGTTAGGAAAAAGAATTAATTGTCCTCAATAAGTTGGAGTTATCAGGCTTGGAAGAACTATATATTCTAGGTTACTGAAAAAAAGACAGCCATGATTGATGTTCCACTTTCAGTGATTTTTTTTTGAAAGATTGTAGAAAATAAGAAAGGCACCATTGTACCAGAGAAGAGCAAATAAGATTTCAGTTTGGGGAAAGGGAAGGGGAGAAAGGGAGAGGAGATGTCAGCAAATAATACCTTATATTCAAGTCCCAACAAAACTCTAGATTTAGGATTTTCCTTTTAATTAATTTAATTAATTAATTAAAGGGCTGTTTTGCAAATTTTTTGAAACAATGATTATTAAAAGTCAATGTGACTTAAGCAAGACTTGGTCATGTCATATTAAACTCATTTTCTTTTTTGACAGTAACCAGACTGATAAATTAACAGAATCATGTGTAATATGCCTACCTTTCAGATTTTTCATTTTCACAGTATCTTTGTGGACAAGATATGGTCTTAGGTGATACTATTATTAGATGTATTTACATATGTTTGAATGGCTGGACTGAAAAAGTAGTCATAAATTATTTGATGCTAATTTATAAGAAAGCCTTTAGAGCAGGTATTCTTAAACATGTCCATGCATGTTTATGTATAGACTTCAAGGAGTTCATGAACTTGGAGAAAATTATGTTTTTATCTTTACTAATTGAAGTTTAGCATTTGCTTCCATTATTTAAAAAATATATATTTTTTGAGAATAGGAGCATAGACGCCACCAAAAAAATGTCAGAAATTCTGATCTAGCAAGAACATCTGTCCTTGGCTATGTGGCAATTAATTTTCTTTTTTATCCCTAACTTGCTTGAAAATATAGATATAGGCTGGTAAGGAAAGGCAATATTAGGTGGCATTCAGAATCCAAAAAAAAAAGTCTAAACAAACTAGAATAATTAAAAGCACCCAGTAAGATTGAATGTACTAAAAACAAAATTTTGCATATGATTTTAAAAAAAAACAAGTCTTATAAATATAGAATGGGAGGGTGTGTGGGTTAGAAAATATGTCTTAGGGAAAAGATCTAAATTGTCCAGTGGAGTAAAATCTAAATCTAAATCAGTAGTATGATGTAGCAATGAGCAAATGAGACACTTAGAATATAATATAGAGCTCTGAATATCACATTTTAGGAAGGACATTGAGAATTTGAAGCATGTTTATAAAAGAGAGTTAGTGATGAGATTACTAGAGCTCCTGTCACTTATGAATTAGATGAAATAACTGAAGGTTAGTCTGAAAAACAGAAGATCAGATGTTTAGGGTTAAGGATTATAATGGTTTTCTGAATATTTTAAAGGCAAACAAGTAAAAGAGGAATAAAGCTTCTCTTTTTCCCAAAGAGAAGAATCAGAAACATTATATTGAATTTTTAGAAAAATGTTTAATCTCAAGTTTCTTGACACATAATTAATGTTTAATAAATGTGCAGTTGGTTGGTTAATGAAAGAAAGTACTCCTAATGTGTAAGAATGTTCCAAAAGAAGAGCAGGTTGACTCCAGAAATGATAGTTTGTTCTATTTTCTTAGAATTTTTCTAACAAAGGTTTATTTCATGACGACTTAGTACAAAGAATTATTAATAATAAAAATAGCTGGCATTAAATAACACTGAGGAGTTTGCAAAGCTATTTACATCATTTATTCTCAGAACATTGGGAAGTGGGTATTATTTTACTTGATTTATCTAGAGAAAGAGTTATAGGCACCTAGGCTTTTGATTCCTACATATAGAGCTGGAAAAGACTAAAATTTCATTCAGTCTGAACCTTATCATTTCACAGATAAAGAAAGCTTACAGTAAGGGGAAGTGATTTATCCAAAGTTAACCAGACAGATGAGTGGCAGATTCAAATCTCCATCCTCTCACTGCAAATTCATTGCTCTTTGTAGGAGCTAAATTTTCATTCTTCAATTGTATTTAATTACCAGCCTGACAATTTTCTTTTCACATTGAGAGTAATTTAGATACATAGTTATCAATTTACATCTGAGAACTAACCTATCGACCAAATCAACATATGTTCCATTGTGTATATGAAAAAAAAAATGCATTCCACTTTTCAAATAACTGACAAAAGAACTTTTGCCATACATTCCTTCAAATGTATTTAATTAATCATTATTTGTGAGACACTGTGCTAGAAATTATGGAAATATACAGAATTTTTAAAAGATCCTTTCCCTGATAGAACACATAAACTAGTATACTATTTAATTCATTTCTAGTTATGTATTTCCAGTTATGTATTGTTTTAAACTTAACAAAACTTTCTTCACAACAACTCTTTGATGAAATTAATGCAAATGTTATTAACTTCATTTTATAGAACAAGGAAATTGAAACCAAAAGATATTCAGTGACTTGCCCATTGCCACAATAATATTAAATATCAGATTTGTTACTTAACCTATGTCTTCTGCCTCCAAGTTCAAGACTTTTCCAATTAATCAATTATATTTTGGATCACTATAATTTTGAGTCTTCTATATCTATTCAATAAAGAAATTCATCAAACAACCTGAAGCCTCTCAAATTGTAATCCTTTATTTGTTGTATTATATATCATTGTATTTTCAGGATTATAGCAAACCTATCTCAGCAAGTGAGTAATTTCTGCAACTTGTTCTGAATATAATTTTTGTCAGCTTAAATATTATTGTCAGAAAGTTTTTTATATATAAATTCCAAAGTTGGCATTGAGGAAGATTTCCTTGGTTAAGGAAACATCTTTCTCTTTTTAACCAAGAGAGTGGAGAAATAGTAAACATTTGTTAAGTGCCTACTATGTTCAAGGAACTATGCTAAGCTCTGGGGAGAAAGATATTAAAAAAAAAAACAGGTCTTGTCGTCAGGCATCATGCAATGTCATGTGAGAAGACCACATAAAAGGAAGCTGATTGCAGTATATATAAAATGGTGGTATTTAAATATTTTCATTTATTACATAGAAAGAATTTTTTTTGTTGTGTGAAAGTTTAGTATTTGGATTTTAATTGTTTATTTTAGTGTTTTAGTTTAGTCATTTAATTATTTAGTTATTTAGAGTAAAGATATCATAAACACATCTCTAATTTATGATATCTTTGACCTAGTTAATTTTGGAGTGGGGCAGCTAGGTGAAGAAGGCTCCTCTTCCTGAGTTCAAATCTGACCTCAGATGCTTATTAGCCATGTGACTCTGGGTAAGTCACTTAACCCTATTTGCCTCCTTTGTCTCATCTGTAAAATGATTTAGAGAGGAAAATGTCAAACTACTCCAGTAGCTTTGCCAAGAAAGGCCCAAAAGGAGTCATGTCATGAAAAGTTGTGACCAACTGAAAAACAAGTCAGCACCAAAAACAAAAATTGTAGAATAGGGGAAATGAATTTGAGATATAAAATTGTAAATATTCTATGTAAATATTGTTGAAAAACAAATTTGAAGGGGCAAAATGTGCATGTTTCTGTGAAACTTGAATTTAGTCTGTTGCAACTCATACATAATATGCTAAAAACAAAGACTACTCACTGTTCATTAATAAGTTGAACTATTATATTCACCTTTCCACTAGAAGATGCTTATTATCATTTCTAGCAAATGAAATTTGAGAAAACTAAAAAGCCACCTCCTTTATGGATACTTCTCTCTCACTCTCCTGCTAATCCCAATAACACTTGATTTTTTTCCCAAAAGTTCATTTCTTTGATATTCTTTCTTTATTACTCATATAATCACTTGTAGTACAGGCCTTCCACTTCTCTTCTCTATACTGTTGTAATAGCTTTCTGACTGGTCTTTTCTATCTTACAGATTCCTTTACTTCTCCAGCCCACCCTTTCCATAAATGACAAAATAAATTTCCTAATATACCAGTCTAGTTCCATCACTCATTTACAACTTTTTTTGAGAAAGTAAAATATTAAGTCCACAGTCTGGCATTTTAAAGACCTCTACAATTTGACTCCAAATTTTTTACCCTCATATCACGCTATTACCTTTGAAATACTCTATGTTCTATTCTAACTAGTAGTTTTCCACATCTTTGGAATTTTGTATTCTTTTCAAGGCTGCAAATGCTGTATTTCTCTCTACTTGTCAAAGAAATTAGATGGTTGCTCAAGATTATATGATGATTAATTCTGATTGACATGACTCATTTTGATGGGTAGTCTAACAGTATAAAGACAGCTGATTCAGGAATGATTCTCACGTCAGTAATAAACCACTTACTATCTGCTACAATGTAGCCAATTTCATTTTAAGAATATTTGTTGCTCATCTTGTGCAGCACCTCTCAATTCTCTTTTTAAAAAAGTATTCATGATTTATATGAGACTTCTGTGTAATCTATAGTCTTTTGGCCTCTCATATTATATATAGCATTTTCCACATATTTTTCATTACGCTCTTTTATGCTGACTTTTACATTAAATTCAACTAAATATCAAAATATCTATTGCTTTAAGTTGAAGGGTTTTATTGAATTCTTCTGTAGATTTTTTCCAACTTCTTGTCCTTTTCCCATAATGTTGGCATTTAAAGCATAATATGACAATTATTTTCATGGATGTTTTTCTGCAAATACTTGTCACAAATGCTGCAATACAAGATGACCAGATAGTCCCCCAAACTATTTCAAATAGAATTTGTGAGCTGCCTTCAATGTAGTTGCAGCATCCTTGTGTTTGTTTTAATTTATACTGATAATGTCAAGATCAACATAGTTCAGTTCCTATGATAGGTTGATTTTTTAGCCATTAGATAAGGATGTCAGATTTAGATTATCAACTGCTATCAATGATACTGGTGACCCCAAAACTGTAGGATTCTATTTTCATCCCTTTTCGGCCACCTTACTACAATTACTGTAGAAACTGAAGGGGCCTGAGCAAGACTGAAGCCATTTTATATTTTTATTCATTTCATGAGTTGCCTTGACAATTTATCAGTAAGTGACTGAACCATTGGTAATGAACCTCTTTGTAGCTAGAGTGGACTTCATTTTTTAAAATTCTTAATATTATAGCAAGTCTTTCTCCAATATGATTAAAAAAACAAATGATCATGTACCTCTAATATAACCTTCAAGGATACAGGGTTACCAATATCATGATGACACATCATAGTCATATTTTATATGTACTTCAGTCTGATTGCATTTTGTTGCAGAACTAGATAATACAATTCTCACGTAACATTATTTATTTTAGGTATGTAAGGTTCAAAATGTAGAAAGTAGGGGAGGGAGGTTGCTTCAAATCAGGAGAATTAAGGAAATCATCCCGGTGGAGATAACGCTTAAGTGAGTTTTCCACAATGAGTAAAAATTTAACCAAAGGCTAGAAGGTTGTGTTTCAGACATGGGGAATGAACTGAGAAAAATCAAGAATGTAGGAGAACACATCTTACATTCAAATGGCAGGATGCTGTCCAGTTTGACTCCAGAAAAATCATGTGTGCATGTGTTTGTATATACAGGTACATATATATTCACATGTGTATATAAAATATGTCTATATGTGTGAATACAAATATGTACACATGTGTGTATATATATATATATGTATATATATGTATATATATATATATATATATGTATATATATATATATATATATATACCTGAGTATGTTAAGTAGTGTGATATGTGACTAGAAAGAAAATTTGTAGAAAAATGTGAATGCTAAATTTGAACTTCACTTATGAGACCAATGAAGAATGTTTGGTAATTTGATCAGATCTATGCATTAAAAAAGATTTTGGCAATAGCATGAAAAATATTTTGCAGAATGGGTCAATAGAACCAGAAACTATTGTTAGGAAGTACTTCTTTTCCTAGAAGGTGATAAGAAAGAAGGCAACTGTATTTGGGCAATGACACTGAAATGTGTCTAATAACCATATTAGAGAATGTAGAGAGAACTATATTCTCATTCATTTTCTCTGTCTCTCTGCCTGTGTGTTATATGTGTATGCATATATACATATATATGTGTGTGTATTTATGTATGTGTATATACATATATGTGTATACATATATGTACATATACACATGTATGCATGTATATACATACACTATATGTGTGTATATACTTATGTGTGTTTGGATTTTTTTTTAAATCAAAACTTAATGAGTAGATGGGATCCAAACCATCTTCCCTTTTCTTCTATGAGGGATTAGACTATAATATTATTCTATTTCTCATGAGCAGATGCAAATGATACTATATTTCATAATCTTTCCCATTTTGCCAATGCATCAACTTTTTCCTTCTTCTTTAATCTCAAATATGTATGGGGACATATGAGTAAACAATGAAGAACTAAGATAGTTGTCTTAGTTGGTCTGACTACAGTTTCAAAAGATGATTATTCTTATCTCCTATCTTTTACTTGCATCAAGCCCTGATTAATATACTGTGTGAAAAACATTTAAAAGAAATATAAAAATAAACCTTCATTTTTGCATTATACTAAAAATTTCTCTGGGAAATAATTTTGAATGTATATATATATTTAAAATATAAATTCATAATATGATTACTAAAGCCTTTATTTGTTTCCCCATGAAACTCATAGTAAATTTTGGTCTGAATATTGCCAAAAATATTGTTTGTTTCACCAATTTAAATTAAATTTTAAAACCATATGAAATTTTAAAATAATTGATAACATTTAAAAACATTAACTTACTAACAACAATTCTGAAAGACTAATAGAATAAAAATTAATTCAATGTGAGTATGTGAATGATTGAATCAAAACTAGAAACAACCTTCCTCCTATACCCTTGTAGCCATCATCCATTAGTCACCAAGCCATTTGGATTCTACCTCTGTAATCACTCTCAGAAGTGCAACTTTGTTTCTTTTTCTACTGCTATTAATTCTAGCTCAAGCCTTTCTTCCTCCTACCTCCTTCCTACCTTGATGTTCCTTTTTATCTGTTATGTATATGCTTACGTAGGATTGTATTATATTCTCTGTTAGAATGTATGATTCTTAAGAATAGGCACTATTTTATTTTTGTCTTCATAATCCAAATGATTAGTACAGCTTCTGACAAATAAGAAGAAAGTAATGAATGTTTGTTGATGATTAATTGCCTAGATTTTTACAATGATCTCCTGAACTTCAAATTTCTTCCTTCAAAACATCCTTAAATGCCTACTATGATCTAGGTACTATATTCCGCTCTGGTGATAAAAAGACAAAAATCAAGATGTCCTATACTCAAACAACCTTTACACAATATAAACATATACAAAGTAAGTTTAAATTTGAGGTAGCTCATGGACACAGAGGATAGAGAGGAGTCCTAAAATCAGGAAGACACTTTGTAAATTCAAATCTGGTCTCAACCACTTCCTAGCCATGTGACCCTGGATTTAATGCTCTTTGCCTCTGTTTTCTCATTTGTAAAGTGAGCTAGGGAAGGAAATGGCAAACTACTCCATTATCTTTGCCAAGAAAGCCCCACATGAGATCCTGAAGAGTTGGGCATGATTGAAAAATGACTGAACAACAATAACAAAAGTAAAAATTTGCTTGGAAATGGATGCTAACCTTTAGAAATTTCATCAGACTACAAAATCAAATCAGCCTTGGTATTCACATCTCATCAATACTCTCTGCATTTCTTATTACATGCTCTGATTAGATAGCAGAACCACAAATTCTAAAAACCTCCTTATAAGGAGGGTACACAGGACAGTAAACATTTCATTTCCATCAGATGCACTACTTGGGGACTTCTTTGGACTTTCCCACCTTTTCCTCACCTTTTTTTAGCTTCCTTTTTATATGTTGTTTTCTGTCCATTATTGTAAGCTTCTTAAGGACAGGAACCATTTTAATTTTTATTTGTATCTCTAGTCTTTACCACAGTGCCAGGCATATAGTAGGCACTTAACAAATGTTTATTAACTGGCTGTTAGGAAAGGCCTTGTCAGGGATATAGTAATTTAGCTATCTTGAAAAGAGGTAAGGATGCCAAGAGTCAAAAGTGAAAAAAGAGCAGGTAACTAGAATGCTACCCCCTTCATTAATCTCTCCCCTCTAGACTTCATCTTCCCAGCAGCTAAAAGTTTTTCCTCTCTTTGTTGAGTTCCTATTCTTTATATCCTTCTTATGGAACTTAATGTAGCCTTTCTTATTTTCATAGCTATTTTTATCTACATCTTATTTTCCCACTAAATTGTAAACTCATAAACATTAAGTAAATATGTATTTACATATTGAGTGAATATGTAAATATTCAAAGCTTAAATCTTTGAATATCATTCCTCACAGTCCCTTTCAGGGATAATTCAGTTTATAAATAGTTCAATAAACAGAACATTTAGTAAACATTTATAATAGGATTAGGACTATCTTAAGTGCTATAGACATAAATGTATGACAGGCCCAAATGACCCTGAATTCTAATGTTAAAAGATAGCACATTAAAGGGGAGCTGAAAAAGGGAAGGAACAGCATCATATAGAGATGACTGAGAAATGGCATGGAAACTTGATTCTGGATAAGATAAATCAAAAACTAGCCTATCAGAGCTCAGGAATTTCAGAGTTTGTAGTCCACAGTTCCACTTTGAAGGAAATTGGGAAGCAGTATGGTGTGAAGATGACCAGGAAACTTATGACTCTGTTTTATGGTAAAGCATTCAGCTTAAATTAACATATTTTACTGTATAGTAAAATCTCAAATATCTTTACTAATAAAGAAAAGCAGAAGTGGGTTAGTAAAGAATAAAAATACACATTTGGGCTTTTAATATTTGTTTCTGCTTACAACTGAACACAAATTTGGGGGCGGAGCCAAGATGGCGAACTACAGACAGCGTTCTCTGTGAGCTCCTGAGACCTTCCCTCAGACCCAGACAAATTGAGCCTCCGAACTGATTCTGGAGTGAGGGCGCCACCAAACACTTGGACTACAATGCACTTCTATCAAATATCTACTTTGAAAGAACTTCTGAGGCCAGTTTTAGACGGGCAGGGGATCAGGCAGCTCCCAGCGCTCAGACACCAGTGGGCAGTCGGGGTGCAAGTCCGGGGCTGGGAAGGACCAGAAGATTTTAGGCTGCCAGGAAGTCCCTGGGAGACACTTGGGCCACTTTGCTCTGCTTGCGGGCAGGTGCTTTGGCAGGTCTACCTTTGATAAAGGGTGGATTGAGAGCAGCTGAAAGTGTGGTCCTACTGCGGATCTAGCCAGATCAGCCCCAGACCCGAAGTCAACTCATCAAATTGCCCCAGGGCAAATTGAAATCACTGCTGCTGCTGCTGCTGCTGCTGCTGCAGAATTCCCTGCTGGTGACTGATACCTCAGCTAAACATCATGAGCAAGAAGAGAGCTCTCACCATAGACAGCTTTTACAGAGAGAAACTAGAGAAGTCCCCAGATCCTGAGATTCTGAAAACAATCCCAGATAAAGCCACAAAGGTGGACTTAAGCTGGTCTCCCTTTCAGAAGGCTTACCTGGAAGATTGCATAAAGAATCTCAAAAGAGAGCTAGAAGAAGATTGGGGAAATAAATTGAGGGAAGTGCAAGAAGGAAACATCATCCTGCAACAGAGATGTGAAAAACTGGAAAATAAGTCTGGTGAATTGGAAAAAGACAAAAATTCACTGAAAAACAAAATTAGGGAATTGGAAAAAGACAAAAATTCACTGAAAAACAAAACTGGTGAATTGAAAAAAAGTCACCAACTCACTAGAAAATAAAAATAGTGAATTGGAAAAAGATAACAATTCACTGAAAAACAAAATTAGTGAATTGGAAAAAGACAACAATTCACTGAAAAATAAAATTGCCAAAATGGAAAAAGAATGCAATGAACCAAAAACTTCAATTGGCCAGTTACAAAAGGAGCTAAAAAAGATAACTGAAGGAAAGAATACCTTAAAAATTAAACTTGAACAAATTGAAATGAATAACTCAATAAGACTTCAAGAATCAGTCAAACAAAAACAAAAAAAATGAAAAAATAGAAGAAAATATGAAATATCTCCTAGGAAAAACAACTGACTTGGAAAACAGATCCAGGAGAGACAATCTAAGGATTATTGGACTCCTAAAAGTCATGATGAAAAAAAGAACCTTGATGCTATCTTCCAGGAATTCATGAAAGAGAATTGCCCTGATGTTTTAGAATCAGAAGGCAAAGTTGGCATCGAAAGAATTCACCGATCACCTCCTGAAAGAGACCCCAAAATTAAAACCCCAAGGAATATCGTGGCAAAATTTCAGGACTATCGCACCAAGGAAAATATATTACAAGCTGCTAGAAAAAAAAAAAAAAACCAGTTCAAATACCGAGGAACTGTCATTAGAATTACACAGGATCGCTCAGCTTCCACATTGAAGGATCGAAGGGCCTGGAATCAGATATTCCAAAAGGCAAAAGAACTTGGATTACAGCCAAGAATAAGCTATCCAGCTAGAATGAGCATCATCTTCCAGGGAAGAAGGTGGTCATTTAATGATACAGGAGAATTTCACCTATTTCTAATGAAAAGACCAGATCTGAACAAAAAATTTGATCTCCAAACACAGAACTCTAGAGAAGCGTAAAAAGGTAAAAAGAAAAGAACTCTTGAGAACTATATCTCTACTAGGGATATCCTTAAAGAATGGGGGTATAATTTGATTTTACTTTGATAATAATCAAAAAGAAATTAGAGGTGGAAGGTATATCATACTGTAAAAAGGGGGGGGAAGGAGGTAAAATAAAGCAAAAAATGAGGTAAAATAAGGCAAAGTCTCATGAAGAGACATAGAAAATCTAATATAATTGAGGGAAAGAAGGGAGGGTGATGAGTATTGTGTAAATCTTACTCTCATTAGATTGGGCTCCAAAAGAGCATATCAGACACATTTGATTTCAGGGAAAAACTTGTCCCTCTGTATAGGGAAGTAGGAGGGAAAGGAGGAAAAAAAAGGATAAATTAATAGAAGGATTAGGGGAAAGGTGTATAAAAGAGGGAGAGTTCTAAAGGGGGGAGGACTGTTAGAGGGAGGTGGTCATCAGAAACAAAATGCTGGGGAGAGGGGAAGGGAGTAAGGGGAAAGGGAAGAGAAAAATATAACTTTGGGTAAATAAGATGGCAGGAAATATAGATATAGTCATTTTAACTGTGAATGTGAATGGGATGAACTCTCCCATACAATGGAAACGGATAGTGGACTGGATTAAAAGCCAGAATCCTACAATATGTTGTTTACAAGAAACACATTTAAAACATAGAGATACATACAGAGTGAAGATAAAGGGCTGGAGCAGAATCTTTTATGCTTCAAGTGAACAAAAAAAGCAGGGGTAGCAATCCTTAGATCAAGTAAAAGCAAAAATAAATCTAATTAAAAGAGATACGGAAGGCAACTATATTTTACTAAAGGGTAGCATAGACAATGAAGTGGTATCAATACTAAACATATGTGCACCAAGTGATATATCATCCAAATTCCTAGAGGAGAAACTAACGGAGATGCAAGGAGAAATAAACAGTACAACTATACTAGTGGGGGATCTCAACCTTGCTCTCTGAGAATTAGATAAATCAAACCACAAAATAAATAAGAAAGAAGTTAGGGAGATAAACAAAATGTTAGAAAAGTTAGGTATGACAGATCTCTGGAGGAAATTGAATGGTGATAGAAGGGAGTATATTCTTTCTCGGGGGTTCATGGAACGTATACAAAAATTGATCATGTGTTAGGGCATAAAAACCTCAAAATCAAATGCAGAAAAGCAGAAATAGTAAATGTATCCTTTTCAGATCATGATGCAATAAAACTCACATGTAATATAAGACCAGGAGAAAATAGACCAAAAGTTAAGTGGAAATTAAATAATCTAATCCTGAAGAATGAATGGGTGAAAGAGCAAATTATAACACAATCGATAATTTCATCCAGGAGAACAACAATAATGAGACAACATAACAAAATTTGTGGGATATGGCCAAAGCGGGTTATAAGGGGTAACTTTATATCTCTAGATGCTTATTTGCATAAAATAGAGAAAGAGAAGATCAATGAATTAGGGTTATAATTTAAAAAAACAGAAAAAGAGCAAATTAAAAACCCTCAATTAAATACCAAATTGGAAATTCTGAAAATAAAAGGTGAGATTAATAAAATTGAAAATAAGAAAATAAATTATTTAAATAGCCCTATTTCGAAAAAAGAAATAGAACAAGCTGTTAATCAACTCCCTAAGAAAAAATCTCCAGGGCCAGATGGATTTACATGTGAATTTTACCAAACATTCAAAGAACAATTAATCCCAATACTATATAAACTATTTGAAAAAATACGGAAAGAAGGTGTACTACCAAATTACTTCTATGACACAGATATGGTGCTGATAGCTAAACCAGGTAGGAAGAAAACTGAGAAAGAAAACTATAGACCCATTTCCCTAATGAATATTGATGCAAAAATTTTAAATAAGATTTTAGCAATAAGATTACAGAAAGTCATCCCCAGGATAATACATCATGACCAAGTAGGATTTATACCAGGAATGCAGGGCTGGTTCAATATTAGGAAAACTATTAGCATAATCAATTATATTAATAACCAAATTAATAAAAAACATATGATTATCTCCATAGATGCAGAAAAAGCCTTTGATAAAATCCAACACCCATTCCTATTAAAAACACTGGAGAGTATAGGAATAAATGGGCTTTTCCTTAAAATGATTAGTAGTATCTACTTAAAACCTTCAGCAAGCATCATATGTAATGGAGTCAAACTAGAACCATGCCCAATAAGATCAGGAGTGAAACAAGGCTGCCCACTGTCACCATTATTATTTAATATTGTCTTAGAAATTTTAGCTTTGGCAGTAAGAGAAGAAAAAGAGATTAAAGGAATTAGAGTAGGTAATGAGGAAACCAAATTATCACTCTTTGCAGATGACATGATGATATACGGAGAGAACCCTAAACACTCAACTAAAAAACTACTAGAAACAATTCACAACTTTAGCAAAGTTGCAGGATACAAAATAAATCCACATAAATCATCAGCATTTTTATATATTACCAATAAAATTCAGCAGCAAGAGATACAAAAAGAAATTCCATTCAAAATAACTGTTGATAGTATAAAATATTTGGGAATTTATCTGCCAAGGGATAGTCAGGAACTATATGAACTAAACTACAAAACACTTTCCACACAAATCAAATCAGACCTAGTCAATTGGAAAAACTTAAAATGCTCATGGGTAGGACAAGCGAATATAATAAAAATGACAATACTACCCAAACTAATTTACTTATTTAGTGCCATACCAATCAAACTCCCAAGAAATTATCTTACAGATCTAGAAAAAATAGTGGCAAAGTTCATTTCGAAAAACAAAAGGTCAAAAATTTCAAGGGGATTAATGAAAAAAAAGGCTGACGATGGTGGACTTGCTGTACCAGATCTAAAACTATATTATAAAGCAGCAGTCATCAAAACCATTTGGTATTGGCTAAGAAATAGAGTAGTCGATCAGTGGAATAGGATAGAATCACAAGACAAACTAGGCAATAACTATAGCAATTTGGTTTTTGATAAACCCAAAGACCCCAGCTTTTGGGATAAGTATTCACTATTTGACAAAAACAGCTGGGAAAACTGGAAACTAGTGTGGAAGAAATTAGGGCTTGACCCACATCTAACACCACATACCAAGATAAGATCTAAATGGGTTCATGATCTGGATATAGAGAGTGATACTATAAGTAAATTAGAGGAATGTAATATAGTTTACCTCTCAGACCTATGGAGATGGAATAAATTTATGTTCAAAGAAGAACTGGAACTCTTAATTGAAAACCATATAGATAACTTTGACTATATTAAGTTAAAAACTTTTTGTACAAACAAAATCAATGCAGTCAAGATTAGGAGGGAAGCAACAAATTGGGAAATCATCTTTACATTTAAGGGTTCTGATAAAGGTCTCATCTCTAAAATATATAGAGAATTGTCTCATATTTATAAAAATTCAAGCCATTCTCCAATCAATAAATGGTCAAAGGATATGAACAGACAATTTTCAGAGGATGAAATTAAAACTATTTATAGTCATATGAAAAGGTGCTCCAAATCACTGTTGATCAGAGAAATGCAAATCAAGACAACCCTGAGGTACCACTTCACATTTGTCAGATTGGCTAAAATGACAGGAAAAGTTAATGATGAATGTTGGAGGGGTT
>JAJPUD010010770.1:0-59168 GCA_023553655.1 Myrmecobius fasciatus
AAAAAAAACCTTTTAAACTTGATATAGTCAAACTTATCTATTTTGTGATTAATGATGATCTCTAGTTCTTCTTTGGTCACAAATTCCTTCCCCCTCCACAGGTCTGAGAGGTAAACCATCCTACATTGTTCTAATTTGTTTATAATATCATTCTTTATGCCTAGATCATGAATCCATTTTGACCTTATCTTGGTATATGGTGTTAGGTGTGGGTCAATGCCTAGTTTCTTCCATACTAGTTTTCAATTTTCCCAGCAGTTTTTGTCAAATAGTGAGTTTTTATCCCCAAAACTGGAGTCTTCGGGTTTATCAAACACTAGATTACTATTGTCATTGAGTATTTTGTCCTGTGAACCTAACCTATTCCACTTATCCATTACTCTGTTTCTTAGCCGCTCCCAAATGGTTTTGATGACCACTGCTTTATAATAATAGTTTTAGATCTGGTACAGCTAGGCCACCCTCATTTGCATTTTTTTTCATTAATTCCCTTGAGATTCTTGACGTTTTGTTTTTCCAGATGAATTTTGTTGTTATTTTTTCTAGGTCAGTTAAATAATTTCTTGGGAGTTTGATTGGTATAGCACTAAATAAATAGATTAGTTTAGGTAGTATTGCCATCTTTATTATATTCGTTCGACCTAACCAAGAGCACTTGATATTTTTCCAATTGTTTATATCTGACTTTATTTGTGTGGAGAGTGTTTTGTAGTTTTGCTCATATAGATCCTGACTTTTCCTTGGCAGATATATTCCCAAATATGTTATACTATCGAAAGTTATTTTAAATGGAATTTCTCTTTGTTATCTGTTGCTGTTGCATTTTGTTGGTGATGTATAAAAATGCTGATGATTTATGTGGATTTATTCTGTATCCTGCAACTTTGCTAAAGTTGTGGATTAATTCTAATAATTTTTTAGTTGATTCTCTAGGGTTCTGTAAGTAGACCATCATATCATCTGTAAAGAGAGAGAATTTGGTTTCCTCATGACCTACTCTAATTCCTTTAATCTCTTTTTCTTGTCTTATTGCCAAAGCTAGCATTTCTAATACAATATTGAATAGTAATTGTTATAGTGGGCAACCTTGTTTCACTCCTGATCTTATTGGGAATGGTTCCAGTTTATCACTGATGGTTTTAAATAGATGCTACTGACTATTGTAAGGAAAAGTCCATTAATTCCTGTACTCTCTAGTGTTTTTAATAAGAATGGATGTTGGATTTTATCAAATGATTTTTCTGCATCTATTGAGATTATCATATGTTTTTTGTTAATTTGGTTATTGATATAGTCAATTATGTTAATAGTTTTCCTAATATTGAAACATCCCTGCATTCCTGGTATAAATCCTACTTGGTCATAGTTATTATTCTGGGAATGATTTTCTGTAATCTCTTTGCTAATATTTTATTTAAGATTTTTGCTTCAATATTCATTAAGGAGATTGGTCTATAATTTTCTTTCTCTGTTTTTGTTTTACCTGGTTTAGGTATCAGTACTATGTCTGTATCATAAAAGGAGTTTGGTAGGAGTCCTTCATTCCCTATTTTTTGGAATAGTTTATATAACATTGGAGTTAATTGTTCTTTAAATGTTTGGTAGAATTCACATGTAAATCCATATGGGCCTGGGAATTTTTTCTTAGGGAGTTGATTAATGACTTGTTCTATTTCTTTTTCTAAAATGGGACTATTTAAGTAATTTATTTCTTCTTCTGTTAATCTGGGCAATCTATATTTTTGTAGATATTCCTCCATTTCACTTAGGTTATCAAATTTATTGGCATAACGTTGGGCAAAGTAACTCCTGATTATTACTCTAATTTCCTCTTCATTGATGGAAAGTTCTCCCTTTTCATTTTTGAGACTAACAATTTGATTTTCCTCTTTCCTTTTTCTGATCAAATTAACTAGAGGTTTATCTGTTTTGTTGTTTTTTTTCATAAAACCAACATTTAGTTTTATTTATTAATCCAATAGTTTTTTTACTTTCAATTTTATTAATCTCTCCTTTTATTTTTAGGATTTCAAGTTTGGTATTTTATTGGGAGTTTTTAATTTGTTCTTTCTCTAGCTTTTTTAGTTGCAAGCCTAATTCATTGATTTTCTTTTTCTCCATTTTATTCAAATAAGCATCTAGAGATATAAAATTTCCCCTTATTACCGTTTTGGCTGTATCCCATAAATTTTGGTATGTTGTCTCATTATTGTCATTCTCCTGGATGAAATTAGTAATTGTGTCTGTAATTTTCTGTTTCACCCATTCATTCTTTAGGAATGTGTTTATGTTTGATCCTAAAAACAATAAAAAGACACATGTTTGGTATGCGGGCCACGGAGTAACATGGTTAGTTCTAAATTTTATCAAAATCATTTTGTCAGCTGTGAGGAATACCAGTTAGATAAGTGGAAATATGATGAAACTAAAATATATAGAGGCTATATAAATAGATGGGGATATATTTGAGATATTTTGTGGAGTCAGAAACAACAATATTTGGCATATGATTGGATATATGATATAAGTTTAAGGGAGTAATCAAATTTGACATCAAATTTAAGAAAGTGGGTGATTAGAAGGCTGGTGGTACCTTCAGTGATTATCAGGAAGCTTGAAGGGAGGATTTGGCTTAGGAGAAACGATAACAAATTATGTTTTGGGATATTGAGTTTGAGATAAATTTTGAAATGTCTCCCAGGAAATTGGTGATGTGGAATCATGACTCTGAACAGATATTTGGTCTCTCTCTGTCTCTCTGTCTCTCTCTTTCTCTCTCTCTCTCTCTGTGTCTCTCTGTCTCTGTCTCTGTCTCTCTCTCTCTCTCTCTATATATATATATATATATATATGAATCATCAGCATAATTGAATCTATGGGAGTTGATGAGATCAGAAAGTGAGAACATAGGCAGAAAATAGAAGAGAGTCCTCAGTCATTGTATGGCTGACACTCACAGGTAGTAGGAAGAACATAAATGAAAATCCAGCAAAGGTGAGTTAGAAAAAATAGTTAAGAAGGAAGGAGAACTAGTTGAGAGTAGTGCCAAGAAAGCCCTGAGGTGAGAGAATATCCAAGAGGAGAAGGTAATCAATAAAGTCAAATTGTGCAGAAAAGTCAAGAAGAATAAAGATTGTGAAAAGACCTTAGAAAAACTGTGTCGGGGTTGCTAGAGGATACAGTGGATAGAGTGCTGGCCTTGCAATGAGGTGGAACTGATTTCAAATCCTGCCTCAGATACTTAATACTTCCTAGCTTGTGTGACCCTGGACAAGTCACTTAAATCCAATTACCTCAGCTAAATAAATAATAAAAATTTTATCACTTACTTAAGAGATTATTGCTGTCTAAGAACAATAGTAGTAATGTAGGAGGAGCTAATTTTTCCATTAATGATATTGAAATAATCCTTGACTCTTGATTTGCTTGTGGGATAAAGGATTGGGCCATGGATATAGCTTCTTAATGGCCAAAGTACACGAAAGTCAGCATATAAGAAGGCAATAGCTGTTTGGCTTACTGGAACACAAACAAGATATTCAACCAGAGGCACGAAGCATCACTCACATAAATCAATTATGTATACTTGCTTAATATCCTTCCCATCCAATGGCTAAGTAAACCTTCATTAAGAAATATTATAAAGTCTGTGAATGTTAAATTTCATTCTAATCCTCAGTCTGAAGCACTAGACTGACATGAATTTGTCTTGACTTCAAAACAAATAATAATTTTGAAAAGGGTTGTGTCAGTTGAAAAATGAGTTTAGATGCCAGATTGGAGAAAGTTTAGAAAAAAAGTATAAGGAGAGAAGGTATGGCTACCTAGTATCACCATATTTTTTCTAGTAGTTAATTGAAGATTAGAGATATGGTAAACTCTAGTGAGAAATTTTTTTGTTTTGTTTTGTTTTTTTTGTTTTTTCTCTTTAATTGGGAGAGGTTTGGATGTATTTGTAGGCAGCAAATAATCAAATGGAAGTTAGGGAAAGATTGAAGATTAGAGAAAAAGTGACAGTGATAGTGGGTGGAATTTGGTGAAGTAGCTGAAAGGAGATTGGATCAAGAGATTAGCTTTAGAATGCAGAATGGCCACTTTCATCAGAGACAGGAATGATAGAAGAGAGATTGGGGTTTGAGATTAGTGGATTAATCCACGCCAGGGATTTGACAAGTTATAATTAGTGATTGGATAAGTGAATAAGAAATTCAGGAGGAGAAGATAGCATAGATTTGAAGGAATTGATGTTAAGAAGAGTGGAGAATCTAATACAGAGTGATAACTTGAAAAAATCCTGAAGAATTTGTAGTTCAATGAAGAAAAAGAACAGTGTTAAGAACAGAGTCTTAAGAAGTAGGGAAAGATGCAATAATGCAAAATTTATGATTGGGTTAAGGAATTTCAGAGTTCAAGTATGTGACTATCCTCATATGGAGCTGAGATGGAATGGAAGAATAGGTCATAGATTTGAATAGACTGAAGAACTGGGAAATTAGGATATTTGAGGTAACATCAATATATGAAGTCCCTTAGTATGAGGAGGTATGATACCAGATACCAGACCAATAATCTAGTAACAATACTTTCATCATATAATTTTACCTTTTCAAGAAACCTGCAATGACTTCCTTTTATCCACATGATCAACCATGTTTTCTATTAATTTTTCTAGTGCTTTTTGAATATGTATTCTAAATTGAAAAATTAACAGAACTTGTTTCCCACTCATCCCTAACTAATGATATTGATGATGATGTCAGCTCGCAGTTACTTAGTGCTTTTCAAATAATTCTTTTACTTAATCCTTGCAACAGTCTTGTAAGATAGGTGCTATTAGCTTAATTATATAGATGAACTGAGACTGAGAGGTTGAGTGACTTGACCAGGGCCATGCAACTAGTAAGAGTATGGATTTAGGTCTTTTGGATTTCAAGTCTGGTACTTTATCTATTATATCATTTAGCTGCAACAGTATCATCCTTCAAATATGTTACTCATTCCTAATATCTTGATTTTGCTCATGTTGTTTATTCTGTATGAAATGTCCTTCCAACTCCCTTCACCTTTTCTAAATCCTATAAGAATCACAGAATGTTAAGACCTGATAGGAACAATAGAAACTATTTAGCCCAATCCTCTCATTTGAAAAAGGAGGACATTATTGCCTATTAAAGTATAGTGAATTGTCCAAGATCACACAAGAAAATAGAAGAATCGTGACTTGGACCTATGTCTTCTGACTCTAAGAGAGGTGCTTTTATGTGATACCATCTTCCCAGGGGACTAAATTATAGTCTTCCTTTTCCTTTAAGCTTTATTTAATAATTCTAGCCAACACTCTCTTCTTTGAATCCCTTATTGTATATGCTATCATGTAGCGAAGGAAAAAAAAACTTCAAGGTCATCTCATTCAGCCTTCTAGTTTATTTACTTCTTATAAAATTGAAGTCTACAGCTCCAATTGTTCAGTGATGAAGAAAGCCATATATACCCAGAGAGAGGGATCTGAATGTGGACCACAACATAACATTTTCATGCTCTCAACTGATGTTTACTTGCATTATGTTTCCCTTCTCAAAATTTTTTTTTCTTGTAAATCTGATTTTTCTTATGCAACAAGATAATTGTATAAATATGTATACACATTCAATTTGTCAAGTATTTTGACATGGTTAACTTGTATTAACTGGGAGGGGCAAATTTGTAATAGAAAGCTTTGTGGGGGTCAATGTTGAAAAATTACCCATGCATATGTTTTGCATATGAGAGTATGTTATATTCTATATGTTCAGTAAATACTTACTGCTTCTTTTGTAATGTCATGACTAGTGTTATTCATATATATCGTTGTGGGAAAAGTGCATCTGGGAAAGCTAAAACCTGAGTTTATGATGCCTTCATCTTAAGTTTAGAAAAAAAATATAAAATGGAATCTTACAATTATAACACAGTAAAACTTCAGGGTTGTAAAGTACCTTAGAGATCACCTAATCTAACCCCTTACAGATGTGGCAATAGAGTTGCAGTGAAATAAACTGACTTTTTAAAGTAAAGTAACAAAGCTGGACCTAGGTCCAGAACCCAAAACCACAGATCACTATTCTTTCTGTAGAATTTGATATAATTAATCTATCTTGAATCTCATCCATGAAATTAGAACATAAATTACACAGGGATTTTGTCATAAAACAATCTTGCCTTAAAGCAGCTACATTAAAGTAGTCTTTCAACATAGTGTTATATTATAACAAAACTGTATTGTATATTTTTAGATTTCTCCTTTCCCCCTATTTCTTGTTTCAGAATGAATACAACTATCAATAACCAACAGCTTCTTTTTAACATCTATGTGGTTATATTTGGTAATAAAGATATGAAGTTAGTGCTAAAAATCCAGAATTTTCATGTCTCTCTGAAAATATCTGCTGGCTTTCATGTCTTGGTTTTGTACCTATTCAAATGAGTCCCTGTTCACATGCTATTTTTCCTCTATGTAAAGAGTGGTAAGTGATCAGCAGAGTTCAGTAGTTGTCTCTACTAAATGGTAGGTACACAGTTGGAATTCCATATACAAATATGGAATTCCAACTGTGTGCATATTTATCTCCTTTTCTTTTCCTCAAACTTTTCTGAATCTCTAAACCACTTTGTAATACAAATTTAGAATCTAAATTACTTTCTGTCTTGCTTTGTTAAATATCTTCTCCTGACAATTAGATTATAAACTTCATGAAGGCATTTATCTTGATTTATATTTCTTTTGTAGTCTCCACAATTAAACACACATTAAGTGCTCAACAGATACTCTAATTTCCTTTGTAATATTGGATCTGGTATTTGAGGAAAAAAAATTTAGAGTTCTTCACTGGAGATGTGAGATTTAGAACAGTCAGATAATACTACAGCAGCTGAGAGATTGAAATAACATCCTTGTTCTGGAAATAATAGGAAATTAGACTCTATGAATGACATGCATAGAATTAAATTGAGAAGATGTTTAAAGTTCTTAGATTCAGTGAGATAATATTAATAACTTTGTTTTTGTATTTTTTAACTTAGTTTATTAACAATTTAGATTCTCTGACTAGAAATTAAAGGTAGAGTGGCATTAGTTCTAAGAGAAGTCCTTCATAAAGTTTGTGGAGATGGAGAATTTGACATCATTTGAATATTTGTATCACAGAATTATAGAAATTGAGCGCTGCAAAGATCTTTAGTGTCCATCTAGTTTCAGGCATATTCAAATCTCCAACGACGGGAATCTCTACTATTTTGCAAGGTAGCACCTTCTACTTTTAGAAAACTCTAATCACTGGAAATGTTTTTCCTAGTGTGAGAAAATCAGGTTCCATGTTACTAAACTCTGGCAACATTTCCCTCTTCCTTTTAAAAAAAAAATTCTAATATAATTTTTTTTTTTTTTTTTGCAATCTTCAGGTCTCTGCAATTGACTTTAAACTCTATTTCCTTGAGATCACTGATATGTGCCAAATCATGAATTCCAATTTAGGGCCAATTTTATGATTAAGTGATTTAGGGAAGCCAAGTTGACAAAGCATATTTGGCATCCTAGCTCAGTCGGCTTTTTTAATGGTTGAAACTCACCATACATGTATGATGTCAGTAGATTTTGGACAGAGCTAACTTAAAACCAGACCAGGCAATGACAGCAACAAATCAAACTTAAAAGGGAATACAGGAAGGAGAAAGTTTATATTTCCAAAACAGCTTTGAAATTCTCATGTCAGCAAATCTTAAATTTTAGCCGGACATGAACCTCATAGATAAAAATACTTAAGAAGTTGAGCACATTTTTTCATATACCCCTCCTGAACCTGACACATATTTAAACTCTAAATTAGGAAATGATAGGTGGAAATTGGGCAGGATTATCACTAAAGTGATAATGAAAATGATCAAGATCATCTAGGAGAATGAGATTATATAGTTGAATCTACTGCTGTACATGATAGAAATGGAGATGGAGAGAGAAGCAAAACAAAAACATAGACATAAAGGAGTCCTCCTGGAAGCAGGAGAAAATGTATTAGAATAAAGGTATATTTTTTACAGACTGTTAAGTTTGATTTCACTAATTTAAAGTTTCTAACTGGCACTGAAAATTTGCCCTGGCTACTGAGCATACTCAATGGCTATGGCTCAGAGATCTTCTCCATTCAGTGAAGAAAAACTACAGTACCTGATGGAAAAGCAGTTTGCCATGGATATGGAAGCAGAGACTTATTTTAAATACTCTCCTGACCACCGAACGCTATTGCTTTCTTCCTTCCTTCCTTCCTTCCCTTCCTTCCTTCTCTTCCTTCCTTCCCTTCCTTCTTTCCTTTTTTTTTTAAAATAGTTTTGTCATTTAATTTCCAGAGAATAAAGATATAGGTACTTACCTTCACCATGTAACCAGATCATTCTCCTTTCCTATCAGCATTTCCCTGACGGTATGTTTTACTCCTGTTTTTGAAATCCATTATTGATTTTGTGTTGTAGCTTGTTCATACCCCTCAGTGATCGGCATTTAGTTATTTGAAAATGACTATGTTCTATGTGACCCAGCATAGTGAGATTCAGTAACAGTGGAGAAAAATGATTTTTTTCCTTCCAAAATGATCAGAGGAGAAATGAACAAATAATACAATTAAGAAAATAATATAAACAAATAGAATAATATTCATAAGCAGAATTGATAATCCTTACATGGTATGATTTCAGGAATAAATGGAATCATAGTGAAAAGGTCTCTCCAACCTCTACCACAAGTAAAGTATCTCTTCCTTTTGCCCTCTGATATTGATAATTACTTAATTGCCAAACAAAACCTAACATTTCATAAATAGAAATGCAAATTTCCTTTAAAAAGATGATACAATAATTTAAATTAATTCAAATCATGGAATAAATGGCTAATATTAGATTGCTTCATGAAAATAGACTTTGTCAAAATATGGGAAAAATTTGAACACTGATTATCTGAAGTATTAGGAAAGGTGGATGCCAAAGCATGTTCTCTATTGTTGCTAAAAGCATCAGAGATACTACATCTGATGGCATCTTCCAGTTTAGTTAGTACTACAGATTACATTTCAGAACTTTAAATTTTGAAACTGATTAGGTTCTTAAATCCAGTCTAATCTATTTCTTTCTATACTTCTTTCAAAAAGGCATAGTACCAGTGAAATGAGGGTTACACCTTGCTCTCACTTGGAGAGACTATATATATTCAGTTATAATCACTGCATTAATAAACTAAAAAGCATAAAAAGGAGGGCACTCAGGATGACAGACTTCATTATATTACTATGAAAGATTCACCTGAAGAAATTTGAAATGTATGATAAATTTCTTCATGTATCTGAAAGGCTCTCAAGGGGAGGGACAATTAAACTGCTAAGAGAGAAGACTAGGAATAATTACTAAAAATTGCATATAGGCAGATATAGGCTTCATAGAAAGAAAAAAAAAAACATCCTAATGATTAGAATTGTCCAAGAGTCCAATGACTGCCTCAGGAGATAATTAATGTCTCCTCCGTGGGCGATGAAGGGGAGGGAGGACCTTAAAAAAAAAAGGCTAAAAGACTATTGTGCGTATTCCATGAGGTTTCTTCCAACTCAGATTTTATGATTATTTGATTCCTGACTCTTTTCCTTCTCCCTGTACCCCATTCTACCCATTGTGATTTGTAATACCATAAAAAACTTAGTAACCCACAAAGTTTTGGGGGCAGATAGGTGGTGCAGTGGATAGGGCACTGACTCTGAAGTCAGGATGACCTAAATTCAAATCCAGCCTCAAACACTTTACTACCTCTCTGACCCTGGGCAAGTCATTTATCCCCAATTGCCTCAGAAAAAATTTTTTTCAACTCAAGTATATTTCTCTATTATTCATAGTATTTTACTTTTCTCCCTGTCTCAGCAATTAGAATGCATAGACACTTCCCATCTGAAAAGATCATTCCATCACATGATTTTGTAGGCATTTGGTTAGTAGTAGATAATGATAGATTTGCACACCAAAGATAAATATCAGGAGCTCTATATGGCCCACCAAAGATATTATGTGGTTTAAAATTTTTATATAAACAAGAACTTCAGCTTTAATAAAGAATGAGTTTCTTCCAAGGCTATTTTTAGCTTAAGTTGATTATATATATTCTCAGGAAATGCCAAAAGAGGCCTGTGATTTTTTTCAAAATATCAAAGGCAAATGTAAATAGCAATAATAAGTATCTTACCTTGTTGTTAAAAAGCACTCATGCTGTGGCTTAGGGTAAATTTTTTTTTCCACCTCATTCACATTTTTCATGTTCAGCTTAGAAAAGCAAAAAACAAAAGCATTCTTTTTGTTAATAGAATCTAATTTCCAAAGTCAATTAGACCACAAACCTCCCTATTTTACTATAACTCAGGCAGCCACCCTGGAAAATGCTATCCTTGATCTACTATGGTTCTAATCAGCACATTGCATGTGGAAAACTCACCATGTGTCTCAGACCCCTTTGACACTCTTGCTTTACTAATAAAACTGCCTGTTTTTTTTTCCTCTCTCTGCTGGTTTTAGAACAAACGACTTGTCAAAAAGAGAATTTCATTTTGAATTTTTTTCTCTTTTAGTTAATTGATGTGATAGATACACTTGCCATTTATCTAAGCATAGAGAAAAAAAAGATAAAGACACATTTTTCTACATGCATTCTCTGTATTAAAAGAGGTCATTTTCTGGGGTCCTTTTAATATGCTTGCACAATTAATAGTAGTGATAATTCTGTTTCATGTCACAGCATCTTTAAAGTTTTTTTTCAAATTAACAAATAAAATTCCTTTCTGTATGTGGGGTTTGAATTAGGGTAATTTTTAAGTTCATACCCTAGGGCTTCTTTGTTTCTGTCCTGAAAATTAATACTTGCTGAAAAATACAAAAGATAGTGCATAAATTCAGTCAGTTCAAAGATAATGGGATACAGTTTGTGAGGAGGAAAAGGTCATATTTCAAATTCTTTTAATTTTCTTCCAAAATTTGTGAGGGATTATCCTAGCATTGTTGGACTTAAAGTAATGAGACTTGAACATTTTTGTGCTAAATGCCCCTAAGCATTTATTTGCCATGTGGTACCTTATAATGTCAAATATCACTTTTGATTTACTAGAAAGAAATTTTTGTATCTTTTATGTTTTCAGCATGTCAGGGCATGCAAAAGCATTCTTAATAGTGATATTCATTATTCAATTTTATGTAAAGTACTCGTTTATTACAACTGCCATATTAAGCAAGCATTATGTTAATATAATTCCAATTCAAAAGTGGAAATAAATTGAAACAAAAAAAATTAGAGCAGTTTCTGAATATGAATGTGAGAAGGAATAATGAAAATAAAGATGTTCTTAAAAGTGAACCCAGATTTCCTAGAAAGTGGCCAGGGCACAGGCATAGTATTCTATAAAATGTGCTTTACTACCAACATTTTTTGGAAAAGACCCTAAACATGATCTAAACCTAGGCTTTAAAGTGATTTTCTGTAGTGCTCTGGGGTGAAGGGGTAGCAAGAGCCTGACCTTGCTTTTCAATGATGAAGATCTTCCTAAGACTGAATTTAACTAAATGTACAGGGCTTAAGTGTTTAGAAGGAACCTTTACTGGGATAGTGAGAGACAACTTCCCCAAATCCCTGAGTTAATGGTTATTTGTGGTTAATTTTGTTAAGAGCAAGCCTCGTAATCCCTGAAATGTATGACATTGTATTTGTGGGTCAACTGTGATCTCTACCTTTTGAATCAATAGGAAGGAGCTCCCAGGAAAGTATGATCTAGAATAAAATAGAGAACATTTCACTTTCACCAGTTTTAGAGATGCAGTCTGTTCTGTCAGGAAGCCAATTAAAAGAAGATTATACTCACTAATAGGGGAATTCCTTGTGAAATAATTGTGTGTGAACATGATTATTTTTTTTGTGGTTGATATTCTGTCTTCCTTCTTTTACTAACTACTTAGGTGTCCACAATATGGCTTTTCAGTTACAGTAACCCATGGGTATTGTTTACTATAGCATAAATAGGTTTTATATAGCATTAATACTGGGAATATCTCACCAATGAAATCACATTGATATTTGAATTATTGAAATGAGAAAAAAAATTGATCCTTTTTCACTGACTTTCTGTAATGGTCATGTGACAACTGTTATAAGGAAAACGCATGATCAATGGAAGGAACTAAGGCACTCTCTATATGCATATGTCTATGCATGCTACATAAGACAACTGCTTTTACAGTCATAAGAAACAATACATCTGAATCACTTCATAAACCCATACAGTTAGGGTTTTAAATGAAAGCGTATGCTATTTAATGCCTTCATTTCTCATAATTTGTCTCTCAGGGACTTTTGGCTCTAAACCAAATTCATCATAATGTATTGAGTAAAGTGTACATTTCCAGTTTGCGTGCATATTTTGATCAATTTGGTAAAGTCCTAATATAGGAAAGCTTTTTGCAGAACGTACTATCAAAACGTTCCAGTCTTTGGTCATAGTCTTGGCAAATCAAGTCAATTCTAGAGGTCAAAATGGTTCCTTAGTTTACAGGAAGTACAAATTGTTGGAATCTATTACCTAATTAAATGCAATTCTGTAATTTAGTGTTAGGATAGAGGATGTAAATGCATCCAAGGCAGGAAGTGAAAGTTTTAGTTCTTTTATTAATATAAATTCATTTTAAAGAGATGAAATTGATAGTTTGGTACTTATCTAAAAACCCTATAAATCCTGTGCATGCAAAATTTTGGCTGTAAACTCTTCCAGGTTGTTAATGTTCTCTCCTTTTTGAAATCATTTTGCATAACTTTGTGTATAGTTTATATTTACTATTCTGTATTCATGTCCCATCTGCTACTTAACAGCAGGAATTGTAATACTTCTGTCTTTGAATCCCCAGTCCTTAGCATGGGGTCTGTCACATAGTAGGCACTTAATAAGTGTTAAATTGAATTCAATTATAGTTGGATGAGCTTCTTAAATTCTTAATTTCTGATTAAACAGGGGTGTTTTAATGTCATAGATCAGTCTACTTAGCCACAAGGGAAACAAATATGTGGGAGATTTGGCTTGCCTGGCAAAAAAAAAAAAAATTGCTAAACATTTGCTTATGAAAACATAGTGAGAATTTAATATTTTGTTTTTGTTTTTGTCAGATAGGGAATATGAAGTAGAGTGCAAGGAAAGAAGGACAAGGAATGATATCTATCTGTAATTTCATTGGGTGCAGGAAATTATTGAGGAAACTCTTTCTATGCCTTAAGATCAACAGATCCTCTGTAATTAAAGTCCTAGAGTAGCATGGAGCACTAAGAAGTAAAGCATTTTTGTTGTGGTCCTTCAACTAGCATGTATTGAAGGCAGGACTTGAAATAAGGTTCTTCTAAATCTACAGCTGACATACTGCTATTATGCCATGATGCCACTCAGAAATTCAATACAGAAATATTTGATGTAAGAAAACCTAGCATTCAGAATTCATCTCTCAATAAGATTTTTTAAATGTCATAGTTACTCCTTGAGTGAAAGTCAGGAATTTTTGGAAGATGTATTGCATCTGCTGGATGCTATTTAGGTTATGGGGGAAAATATTTAAGTAGAGTGTAGGAGTCAATTCAGCTCTAGAACTGCCTAACTTTACCTTTGCTATAGGTATTATATGCTACAAATTCTATAATCTAATACCAACTACCTAGAGTTGTTGTGAGGATAAATTGAAATAATATTTGTAAAGAGTTTTTCAAAATAAGGTAGTATTTGTAAATAAATTTGCAAATCTTAAAGTATAAATGCTAGCTACTATTATTGATTTCAATATTATCATACTTTTTAAAACTAAATTATATTTGAATACATGCATGAATAAAACAGTAAAAAATCTGAGTTTCAGTTTACCTAAAATGTGAGAATAGTAGAATACTTGACCTTTAATGTCCTTTTTTTCAACTCTCAGTATTGTGTATTTATTTATTTTCTTAAAAATCTAGGAATGGGGGCAGCTAGGTGGCGCAGTGGATAGAGCACCAGCCCTGAAGTCAGGAGGACCTGAGTTCAAATCTGGTCTCAGACACTTAACATTCTCTAGCTGTGTGACCCTAGGCAAGTCACTTTACCTCAATTGCCTCAGAGGAAAAAATCTAGGAATACCTCCTCATTGTTGGCAAGAAACACTTTGAAAATTACTGTATTACCATGTGCCTACGGTTGTTATATGACCTATTATGTTGCTTGTCATTAATTCCTTTGATTATTCACAGATACTTGGGGTGACTGGAATACTTTTTCTGATTTCAGGGAATAATGCTTGTTCCCCCCTCCCAGGTTGGAAGGTAGAAAATATTTCCTCTATTGAAAAATCAAATTGTCTAATGCTGCATTTTTCCCTTTTAATAAATTGGTCTCATTTGATTCTTTCTTTTTAAGTGTATAAAAGTCTGTCTCCCCCTGTATTTGGATTCTAGATTTAAAGATTTGGTCTTGATCTATTTGGCAACTGGCACATTTTGCCTAATAAATCGGCATACTCGAAAGATCAAACCTTTATTTCCTCAGTCATTTTATCTTTCAACCATCATATATCTAATGTTAAAATAAAATATCAGTTCAATGACTTAATTTTCATAATTAAGGTTCATTCCTTTATTATTATTAATCATTATCATCATCAACAGCACTATATTTTAGCTGTCAACCTCAGTATTCATAAGGTATTCATAAAAACAAATAGCAGACGTGTACTAGCAAATGTGTCATCTATTGAAATCTGCATTTTATATGTTCTAATCCGTATTTAAGAATGAGCTTAACAGAAGCCACTGCAATATTGAGATGAATCAAGGGTGGAGTGGGGTGGGAAAAGCTCAATCTTTTTTGTTTTTGATTTTGTTTTTGCTGAGACAATTTGGGTTAAGTGACTTGTCCAGAGTCACATAACCAGGAAGTGTTCATCTGAGTCCAGATTTGAAATCAGGTACTCCTGACTTCAGGGCTGGTGCTCTATCCACTTCACTCACTAGCTGACCCAGAGCTCAATCTTTTTAGAGAAGTTAAATGAAAGGAAAAAAAAAAATCTAGTGAGTTTTTTTTTTTTTTTTAAGCATACCAACTTGCAGTGCAATTATTATGCTTCAGAGAAAATTATTAACTTGAAACATGCAAACAAAAAAAAAAAGATTACTAAAATATACTATTTTTAATAGAATACTTCTTTCTCTCCAATTGGGAGTTCCCACTTGCAGTTACAATAGATAACAGATAGTCACAGCAACAATAACAATAATACTGACAATCCATCACTTAGACTCACTTGTACAAATCTCACATGCATCAGTAATATCTCAAACTGTGATGTGGATGACAGCTGTCAAAATAAGACACTAGCTAATGAAGAAAGGAGGAGGAGGAGGAAGCTGCTACCCAGTCCATGAGTATTTTAGTTATATGCCTTTCCTGCCCTTTTATGAAGATGGAGGCTGCTACTCTGGATTGAAGGTGTCAGTTGTTTCCCTGGCAAAAACATAAAAGTTTTGATTTGCTGCCATGGTATTGGGGAGATAGAGTGGGAGAGAGCGTGGCTGGAAATAGAGAGTTCCTTTGATACATATCTTTTTTTTCACTTGTTCCCAAAGATCTCCTTAAGCATTTTTCTGAGTGAGTTCAGATGCACCTTGATAAAGGTCTGCTGTTTCTTTATCAATCACTCTGATTCATTTTCAAAATTTCTATTAAATCTTGAGATTGGATAAGGTTAGGACAGCAAGGATCGCAAGGATACATTATGGATGATCACTAAAAGAGTAATAAAACAATAGTATTAGGCCTAATCTTATTACAATTGTATAATTAGAACTGAAATAGCACAGTCACTTTTGTGCATTCAACATGACATAAATAATTATATTTATAATATCACAATATCCCTGTTATTCAGTATCACTAACAAAATTTTGAAAAAACAGATTTTTTTTATATAATTTTCTTATTTACCTAGAAATGCCTCCATGATTTTGGCTTACCAATTAAAAAATAACAGATAAGAGCTAGACAGATATTATCATTTAAATCATTGATTCATCTTGTAGCTATCATCTATTGTTTTATTCATTCATAAAACAATTATTAATCTGGGAGCTATGCCAACAATTTATCTTTATTTTAATTCCATATTACAGTTTTATGGCTAAGATCTATTGTTAAAGCTTAGTAAAGTTGGATGACTATTTCCTGACAACCTAGAGAGAAAAAAAAATTAATCTCCTACAGTAAAATACTAAATTAAAAACAGTATAGAGAAAATGTCTTGAGTTTGAAATTTTTAAACTGGAATGGGGCTTTTTAAAGTGTGGAGATTAGCATTATCCTTAAATGTTACTTCTGTAAAGTGTCCAAGGAAGATAGACAGTTTGTACTGAACTCACTGAACAAAGAAGTTTGATTCCTAACCCTAGATTTTTCTTGTGGCTCTGAACCATATATTAAAAAGCTCAACCTCAATTTCCTCAAGAAGAATACTATCATAAGAAACAATTATCCTTCAGCATCAGGATATATAAAGGATTGCAAGAATAAAAGAAAAATATGAAATACATAGAGATCAAATAAAATTTGTTAATATTGGACTATAATTCAATAAATTATGTAGTATTACTAAAATTGATGAGATACATATTTCATATTGACACATTCCCAAACTGTATCTGTAAACCAGAGAAAAATAAAACAGAAAGAAAGCTATAGCCAATATCTGTAATGAAACAAAGAGCAAATAATAATATTTAAGCAAATAGGCTAAAGCTTTATTAATAGCTGAAAAATACATCAAAACTTTCGGGACATCCTGTTTAATCTTTTATAATCTATAATTTCACAGAGACTTATGGGACATCCTATATAAAAAGGCATAGTTAATACCATAATCAAAATATTTCTGTAGTATTGTACTTCATTTTGGACCCTTTAATTTTAAAGGACACTGCTTTGCAGGAGATTTTCCAAAGAAGAGCAATCAAAATGAGTCCATATCTCTGGAAGACCTTGAAAGACCAAGGAATGCCAAAATCTATAGAAGAGAAGACTCACATGTGATTTAATAATTATGTCCACAAGCTTGATGAACTGTCATATGGAAGAATGAAATATTGGAATTATTCTCATTGGGTAGAAAGGAAGAAAATCAGGAAGTATTGGTAGAAGCTATAAAGAAGAAAATTTACTTCTAAAGTCATGAAAAACTTGGAGGTTATCAAATAAAGATGAAATGACTTCAAGATATGCTATAATGGAATTCCTTTTGGGTTGGAATAGATCTCTTTCAATTCTAAAATTATTATTTAGTAACTCTCTAACACCTTGAAGTGGTATGTAGGGTAGATTTCTCAGGGTAGCCTGAGAAATCAAAAGGGATATTGTAATACAGGAAATATGGACATTTTATAAAGCTCCATTTTTCATACATTTTTTTCATTTGAGTAACACATCTCTCTGATAGTACCAGGGTTACTGTTCCCTTTCTAGAGATTGAGGAAAAAGAAATACAGAGGTTACATGAATGTTTAATAGTCAGACCCTAGAAAAGTGTCAGGGGAAAAGCTTAAACAACAGTTTTCTCACTCCAAGTCAAAAGCTTTTTTTTTTTTTTAAATCAAAACCAGAGAAATGATTTATAAGGATATAATTAGCTTTATTAATATAGTATAGGTATATGATATAATTAATTACATTGATATGATTTGTATATGACTTAGAATAAGAAAACTAGATTTGATTCCCTGACATTTTAGTTGTGTAACTATAACACAGGTGCTTAATTTCTGTTGACCTCAGTTTCCTCATCAATAAAATGGAATCTTCATACTTGTGTTATTTATCTCAAATAAATGTTGTGAAGTTCAGGTGAGATAATATGTAGAAAATGTTTCTAATTGTAAAGTGGTATAAAATATGAAGACTTGCTATTCCTTCTTTGAATGATTTTGTAAAATTTAAAATGATTTCCATTCCGAATAGGAGAAAAGTTAGGTTAAGTAAATTTGCTAAATTTGAACATATTATTGGCTGCTTCAAGTTTACAAATTGTTTATTTATTGTCTAAGTTTTAACAATCTACAAATATATTAGAAAAATACTTTGAAAATAAAGAGCCAGCATTCATACATTTAATAATATGTATTTATCTCAACAGTACAACTAGCATTATATTTACTTAGGAATATTTTCATGTGGATCTGTTTATTCTCTTTCTGGCCCAGTATTATGCTTTTCATTGCATTCATTGGGCTTATTCTCCTGTCTATATTGCTGCTATCTGGTATTTGGAACCAATCTATATGGAATTGATAAGAGTTTATTTTTTTTGCTCTGTTTTTAATTGTTAAATTAAATTAATTTAAAGGAAACATTGATTTATTGCTTATTTTACAAATTTCATTCTTTATTTTAAAATTTTTCATAGAAATATGTCATATACCATTTCATAGAAAAGACTTTTTTTGAAAGACTGAGTTAACATCTAAAATATGATTCATGGAGTAGATGTACTAGAGAAATGATTTCACTATTTAAGAAAGAAATGTAAATATTCCAGCCTGACTGATTAAGATAAACACAAGAAAACATTTTTTAAAAATGCAGCAATCTTTTTCTCATGTAGTGCTTGGTAAAATGTAAAGTTACACACATATGTGTATATATATACACACACACATATATATAAACACAGTATAACTAATAAAAATTATTATCATTCATCAACCTACAGGTTATAAAAATATCCTTTTTATTTGCATTTCTCACAATGAAGGAATATTTTACAATTCTTCCTGAGAAGCTCAAAACTCTTCAGAGAGATCATTCACTCTATATTCTTGGGATATAAGCTAATGGAAAAGATAGCATAATCATTAATTTCATTTAAAAATGAATCAGAGAATGGCTGAATAAATTATAGTATATGAATGTTATGAAGTATTATTGTTCTGTAAGAAACGACCAACAAGATGATTTCAGAGAGGCCTGGAGAGACTTGCATGAACTGATGCTGAGTGAAATCAGCAGAACCAGGAGATCATTGTACATGGCAGTAAGACTATATGATGATCAATTCTGATGGACATGGTTCTCTTCAACAATGAGGTGATTCAAGCCAGCTCGTATTGTTCAGCAATGAAGAATCATATACATCTAGAGAGAGGTCTGTGGGAACCGAGTGTGGATCACAACACAGTATTTTAATGCTTTCTGTGAATGTTTGCTTGCATTTTGTTTTCCTCCTTAGGTTGTTTTTTTTTTTTTCCTCTCTTTCTAAATCTGATTTTTCTTGTGCAGCAAGATAACTATATAGATATGTATACATATATTGGATTTGTCATGTATTTTAACATATTTAACATGTATTAGACTCCCTGCCATCTAAGGGAGGGGGGGGAGGAGGGAAAAAATTTGGAACGAAAAAAATTTTGCAAAGGTCAATGTAGAAAAATCACTCATATGTTCTGTAAATAAAAAGCGTTAATAAAAAAAAAAACAAGAAGACAAAAAAAAATGAATCATCAGATCTTAGCTTCTCAGAATTGGGAGGAAACTGAGAACTTATCTAATACTACCCCAACTCAGATACTAATTGCCCATGCACACGCATCCAAAGTAACTCACTATCTCCTGAGATAGCCTGTTCCGGTGTTAGGCAAAAATTAATAATCAAGAAACATTTATTAATTAAAAAAATTTAAAAGATAGAAAGTTTTTCTCTCTGCTGATTTGAATTTTTCATTCCTAAAACTTCCACTTATTGCTTTGTTTTGTTATATGAAACTGTTCAGATCAAGTCTAATTTTTTGTTATTATACCTTTCCTATGATTAATCAACATCTAGTTTACTCTTTCACTTTTAATGACACAGAATCCTGAAAACCATTCCTGTTCTCTGCCACCAATTTTAATTATCTTATCTCCCTTTTTTTTTAGACCTATACCTTCCTCCAAAGTCTCATTCCATCTCTGTTCATTTTCATCTGCAGCATCCTATAGAATCTCCGTTCTATGTTTAATAATTTTTTCTTTATTTTAGACCTCTTCTTCCTTCTATTCAGAGAACTGGCTTCCTCAGGCAATTTCTGCATTACTTGTCATCTCTTAGAGCCTTCAGCACTAGTTCAAGAGAATCTGGCCTATTCCTTTTTCTACATTGCCCTATCTAGATCCTTCCTCTTCCATCATTCCTTAGTAACTTCTTATTCATTCAGGTTCACTCTGTTTATATGGCCTATCTATCCAGATTCTGGTAATACTTATCTATCACTCCCAAATTTATTTTTTCTTTTTTTCTCAAGGAGAAGAATAATGGCTCACAGTCTTTCTCTTCATCTTCACCCTTCCCCTTACAGAGGATTAAGAAACTTAAACATACAGCTTCCATGACCTACTCCTTCATTCTACCACAAGCATAAATAGGAATGATAATAGTCGATCTTCCCACAAGTGTTCTAATCCCATGTTCAAGATTTCTAAAATTCCTTTATCTAACCAAAACCTTCTATCATTCTATCACTACTAAACATATTCTTCCTCTTCACCATGATCTCTGGTACTTTCCACTCTTTAATCTTGCTCTGATTTCACTTTCCTCCTTTTCTAATATTCCTCCATAGTTGTTAGCAAGTTGTCAAAGAAACACACACACACATATGCACACTATCCAAATCACATTTATTAATTTATTTAATAGGGAGAGTTCTTAAATTTAGAATTCTTTAGTACTCCAAAAGATAAGATAAAACAACATAAATACTATAAAAATAATTCTAAGAGGTTTTGTTGGGTTGCAATGTGAGAATATTATAGCAGAGAAGACATCAGTTTCTTTCAAGGACCTTCTGGATATTTAATAGAGCAAGATAAAACACAATATTTCAAGATTTCTCAGTTGCACAATCTTAATTGCTTCCACATCTTAGAAGCAGCAGCTTTTGATTTATGGATGAATGAGCTAGAAAACTCTAAAGATTATTTGATTTTATTTCAATCAAGTTGTTCTCTACTTTTGAAACTGTCCTTTTAGTGTTCATGATAAGCGCTTAATCTTTGTCTGCTCTGCTACTCCTCATATGCTGTTAAATAATGCTGGAGGAAGTCAATCAATTAGGTTGGAGGGGTTCACCACAAATTTATTTACAAACTTCAATGGATTTTCAATGTACCAAGGAAATCTTTTACTGTTTCTATTTGATTCTTTTTTTTTTTAATTCTTTTTCATTCTCCCCAAAAGAACTGTTCCAAAACTTCTCTACTCTCTTTAAGTCTCTCGGTGACTTCCCCACCCTCTTAGCAGAAAACTTCAATTCATATTTTACTTAGAAAATAGAAAGTATTCTTCATGATTTCCCAGTTTCCATCTATTCTGTATCTTAAAACACCCTGGTATTCTCTTTAACTAAGTACTCTTTTTATTGGCGAAGAGGCGGCTCTTCTTGACAAGGTTAATCCTTCTATTTTTGTCCTTGATTCTATCACCTCCTGCCTCTTTCATCAGATTACCTAACCCAATCTCTTTTTAAATCTTCAATTCTTCCTGTCTATTGGCTCCAACTTAGGTAACTACTAATATGCTTAATTTTTTTTATCATTCTTAAAACTGACCCAACTATCTCCTCAAGTAACTTATCTCTCTTTCCTTTCCTGTGCTTTCAGTCCTCTTAATATATTCTTCTCAACTTCTTTATATATGGCTTCCAAACTCATCACTCAATTAACAAATCCAAGGACTTTTCCAAGTCATCATTTTTCTTGACTTCCTCTCTATGACATTAGATATAATTGACCACTTTTTCTTCGTGGATATTCTCTCTTTAAGGAGTTTTTGTGACTCATTTGTCTTTATTTTTCTCTTACTTTTCTTGTTAGTCTCTGTTTTAGATTATCATTCTGTTCATTTCTTGAACTGCTGGCACCCTGAAAGTTCTGTACTGAGTCTTCTTCACATCTCTGTTTATATTTACTTTCTTGGTAGAAGCATCCATATTTCCATAGATCATGTTTTTATATGGATATTTTCCAGAGGACTATGTTCAACATAGCCAAAGAGAAATCATTATCTTTTCTCCCAAATTTACCCATCTCTCTGATTTCTTTATTGCTATTGAAGCTGTCACCATAGTTTGATCTCTGAGTCATTCTTAATACTTCCACAACAGCTTGCATATCTAACTTCTTTCCATTCTCATAATTATTACCTCATTGAACAATTTGGAGCTATGCTCAAAAAGTTATCAAACTGTGCATACCCTTTGACCCAGCAGCATTTCTATTGGGCTTATATCCCAAAGAAATCATAAAGAAAGGAAAAGGCCCCACATGTGCAAGAATGTTTGTGGCAGCCCTTTTTGTAGTGGCTAGAAACTGGAAATTGAATAGATGCCCTTCAATTGGAGAATGGCTGAATAAATTATGGTATATGAATGTTATGGAATATTATTGTTCTGTAAGAAATGACCAGCAAGATGATTTCAGAGAGACCTGGAGAGACTTACGTGAACTGATGCTGAGTGAAATGAGCAGAACCAGGAGATCATTATACACGGCAACAACAGTACTATATGACGATTAATTCTGATGGACATGGCTCTCTTCAACAATGATATGTTTCAAACCACCTCCAGTTGTTCACTGAAGAAAGCCATATACACCCAGAGAGAGGGATGCGAAATGTGGACCACAACATAACATTCTCATACTCCTTGATTGATGTTTGCTTACATTGTGTTTCCTTTATCTGATATATCATTTGTGTAGATAAGATTTTTCTTGCACAACAATGATAAGTTTGGAAATATGTATACATATATTCGATTTGCCAATATTTTAACATAATTAACATGTAGTGGATATCCTGCCATCTAGGGGAGGGGTGGGGAAGTTGGGGGGAAAAATTTCTAACGGAAAGCTATGTAAGTGTGATTGTTGAAGAATTACCCACACATATGTTATGCAAATAAAATAAAATTAAAAAAGAAAAAAAAAAGAAAAAAAAATAATTATTACCTCATTGCCCAGCACCTACACTATTGCAGTACCTTCCTAGTTCATTTCTTTGCTTCAGATTTCTCCTCTATTAAATCATGTATATTTAGATTTGTATATATGGGGTCTCCTGATAGAATATAACAACCTTGAGGGCTGGAACTGATTCTTTTTTATCTTTATATCCTCAAATGCCTATTGATTGATTCTATGGAAAAGATTCATTCAATGGAGAGCAATTTGGAGCTATGCTCAAAAAGTTATCAAACTGTGCATACCCTTTGACCCAGCAGTGTTTCTACTGGGCCTATATCCCAAAGAGATCTTAGAGGAGGGAAAGGGACCCACATGTGCAAGAATGTTTGTGGCAGCCCTTTTTGTAGTGGCTAGAAACTGGAAATTGAAAAGATGCCCATCAATTGGAGAATGGCTGAATAAATTATGGTATATGAATGTTATGGAATATTATTGCTCTGTAAGAAATGACAAACAGGAGGATTTCATAGAGGCCTGGAGAGACTTGCATGAACTGATGCTGAGTGAAATCATCAGAACCAGGAGAACATTATACACAGCAACAAGACTATACAATGATCAATTCTGATGGACATGGTTCTCTTCAACAATGATGTGATTCAAACCAGTTGTTCGGCGATGAAAATAGTCATATACATCCAGAGAGAGATCTGTGGGAACTGAGTGCGGACCACAACACAGCATTTTAACACTTTCTGTGAATATTTTCATGCATTTTGTTTTCCTTCTTAGGTTGTTTTTTCTTCTTCTCTTTCTAGATCTGATGTTTCTTGTGCAGTAAGATAACTGTATAGATATGTATACATGTATTGTATTTGTCATATAATTTATTCTATTTAGCATGTATTAGATTACCTGTCATCTAGGGGTGGGGGTTGGGGGGAAGGAGGGGAAAAGCTTGGGAAAAAAATGTAGAAAAATCACTCATATGTTTTGTAAATAAAAAGCTTTATATATATATATATACATATATATATATATATATAAAAGATTCATTCAACTATTTGTTATGTGTCCACCTAAAGTCTTCTCTAGATAAACATGTCTCATTCTTCATCCAATTTTCACATGACACAATTTCAAATCCCCTCACTTGAGTCCTAGAACTGAGTTCAGGGTCATCACATATTCAAAAAGTCAAAAGTAAAAACAAAGTTTCTTGACACTAAAATCCATTATTTTATCCTATTAATTTTTGCAAGCCCAAACATTTTGCTCAAAGAATTAAATTTTATAAAACAAAGAAATACATTTAGGTTTTGGATAAACCAGGTAAACAGGGAGATCTGGAGCATTTCTGTTGACTAGCTAGGTTAATGAAACACCAGAAGTTCCCTGTATTTATTCATGTTCTTTTTCACTATAACTATTGCTATGACCCCATGAATCTACACACATATTGAACAGGTATAGGATGATTTATTTATATAGGAAAAAGTTGTACACACAGCTCATGTATAATTAGGAAGGTTATTTGTCATTCAGATTCCAGAAAACAAGGGAGGCATTGAGAAAAATATCTGGCTATAATTGTGAGTGTATGTGTTTGTGTGTATGAGAAGTGGGGGAAGGGGAGGAAAGAGAGAGACACACACAGACACTATTCCAAAATTATTTAAAGATTTAAAATATCACCCTACTGCTTCATTCCTTGAGCACAAACTATTAATGTCAAACGTAAAGAGAAAAAGGACAACTAACCTGTACATAAGGATCCCTGGTGGTCACATATTGACTTAAAATCCATAAATTAACATTATGTTGTATTTTTATTTATTTAAATTTTTTTTCCATTTATATTTTAATCTGTCAGCTCATAATCAGCTCAGCAATATGTCTGCAAGCTATATATTTGACACCTATGAAGTAGATAACTGAAATCTGATTTTGCTGATTAGATCTATATGGTTAACCCATGTAGCAAATATGGTAGGTTTGAAAGAACTCTGAATGGAGAATTGGGAATGGATTCTTATTCCAGCTTTGCCATTCACTATGTCAATGTTTTGGGTAAGTCTTCACTTTAAATCACTTATCCACAAAAATTTGAGCTGTTCTGTAAGTCTCTTCTAGATCTAAGATTTTATGCCTTTATGAAATTAATTTTGAAAAGACAAGAAGACTTTTTTTCAACACCATAAATGGTATTAATAGACAGTATGATATAGTTGAAAAGGCTCTGGATCCAAAGTAAGGATTACTTCCTGAGTTCAAATACTACTTCAAAGCATTAAGTATAAGATTACAAAAAGCATGTAAACTTCCTGTGCCTTTCTTCATCTATGCATGAAGATAGATGTAATGGTTGCTAAGACCTCTTCGAGTTCCAAATCTATGATCCCATGGTTTAGTTCTTTCCTGTGCTTATGAATTCACTTTTAAATTACAAATATTCCAGAGGTAGCTAGATGACAGAGTGGATAAATCACTGATAAATCATGAAGACCTGACTTCAAATCTGGCCTTAGTTATTTACTAGCTGTGTGACCCTGGGCAAGTCACTTAAACTCTGATTGCCTTTACAAAAATAAATTAATAAAATTGTAAATACTTTTTCACAAGAAAAGTAGCTTTAAAAATGAGAAAGATAAAGTGGATAAAAAAGTGAATTCTGGGTCCAGATATGACAAAAATGCTTATTATATGTAACAAATCATGTGCAATATGTACCATAATTTATGAAAGAAAGAAATCTGTGGCCATCATACTCCCAGCTTAAGATATATTCTTAGAAAATAAGAATAAGGTGTTAAAAATAAGGTGTACAGAAGATATATTTCCCTGTTATACCTTAAAGATGTGTAAAAAAAATTGCAATGGAAGGGGAGATGGTCATTTACTGGAGAAAATTAGCTATGCCCTCTATTTTTCAGCTCTGTGGTCAGTTCAGCCAGAAACTGACCTAAGTCTAAGAAAGAGCCAGCAGTTGAGAGCAGAATCCAACCTCAGACACAGGGAATCACTATATCCTTCTTAATGCTGTAAGAAGAGGAGAATTCTTTCTCCTTCTGCCATCCATAAAGGTAGTTGTCAGTTACAGAGTTTGTCAATTCAAAAGAGCATGAGGTTTGGTTGAAATATATCCAGCAAAAGATGACAGGAAAAATTATGATAAATGTTGGTGGGGATATGGGAAAACTGGAACATTAATACATTGTTGGTGGAATTGTGGATGGATACAACCATTCTGGAAAGCAATTTGGAAATATGCCTAAAGTGCTATCAAATTGTGCATATCTTTTGATCCAGCAGTGTCTCTGATGAGTCTGTATTCCAAGGAAATCATAAAAGAGGGAAAAGGACCCACATGTGCAAAAAATATTTGCAGCAGTTCTTTTTGTGGTGGCAAAAAATTGGAACATGAGTAGATGCCCATCAATTGGGGAATGACTAAATAAGTTATGGTATATGAAAATAATGGAATATTATTGTTCTGTAAGTAATGATGAACAAGCTGATTTTAGAAAGACTTGGAAAGATTTACATGAACTGATGCTGAGTGAAAGAAGCAGAACCAGGAATACATTGTATGCAGTAACAGAAAGATTGTATGATGATCAACTATGAAAGATTTTGTTCTTCTCAGTGTTTCAATGATCCAAGGCAATCCCAATAAATTTTATGATAGAAAACACCATCTGCATACAGAAATAGAACTACAGACATTGAATGTAAATCAATGTATGCTATGTTCACTTTTTTGTTTGTGTTTTTTTTTTCTCTTGTGGTTTTTCTTTTTAGTTCTGATTTTTCTCTCCTAACATGATTCATGAAGAAATTTTAAAAAGTTAATATGCATGTATAATTGGAAAAAAATAAAGAAATTTAAAAAAAAAAGAAATATATCTAGCAAGGAGTAACAGACACACTGCACCTGGGAATGGGGAGGAAGATGGGAAAGAGTGTATATACTTCACACCTTGTAGTAAAGGATATAGCAATAGGCTAACACTCCAGCCTTTTTATTTTTTGGAAGAAGAAAGATATATTTCTACAAATATTTAAAGAGCAGAAGGGGAAGGAATTATTACTGTAAACCACTTAACAAAATACCAGGGATCAAAAAAAAATATTGGGCCTATATTAAGTGAATGATTTGGCATAGGTTGGATTAAAAATTGGAGTTATGGTTTATTTTTTGACCTTGAAAAGTGGAATCAATATGTGATAAAAGTTTTATACAAAGAAATATAATGAAAAAAATACTCAAGGAACTTAAACAATCTTCATTTTAATGAAAAGTGACTTCTGTTGATGAAGGAAAAAGTGGATATTAGAGTTTTAAAAATCTCAACTACCTAGAGTTTCAGCAAAAAATAATTTTCTGTTTGTAGAACTGTGTTATGTAAAATTCCACACTTCAATCAGGGACCATGATGCCAAGCAATTGGCCACAGAATTTGGCTCCTGCCATGGAATTTGGCCTGTGGAAATCATTGCTGCAGCAGCTCTCCTCTCATATGGCTGACAGAAGGGGGTGGGTAGGGGGGTGGTGAATCATTGTGTTTGCTTTGCTTTGGTTCTGCCTAAGAAAATTGCTCAGGCAATTGCTTTTCGTAGCATGTAATGCTGTTAGTTCCTTTCCCACTGTTAACAGACTTCCACCCTCAAATACCACAGAAGGATGGAAGGAAGAAAAATTACTAAGTCTTACTAACCATTTGGGCCCACATCAATTAAGACAGAACCTCCTTAAATTCTGTGTTAACTTATGAAAATTCCTCCAAGTTCAGAGGAATGTAGAATGGAGTTAGTTATCTAAGAGGAAGCATTGTGTAGAAGATAGAAAGCTAGCCTTGAAGCTAGGAAGACTTGTGTGATGTTGGACAAGTCATTTAAACTCTTCATTCTTTAGGCAGCCCCACAAAACTAGAAAATTTCAGAGAAGGGACTGACTTGCATTGGTAAAAAATTGAGTGCACCCTATACCAGTGAAATCAGAAGCTCCATCCTTATCTTTATGCTAGACTAAAGATTTTAGCCCAATTTTCTTTTTTCCATAATACATTGAAAAGTTCTACAAAAATAGGTGAATTTCAAATTATATCAAAATAGGAAGGACTTGATTAAATTTTTATGATTTTCTTTCTTGCACTATTTCATTAATGAAATTTGTTTCAGGAATAGGACTCATTAAAGATTTTATTTTGTCTTGCTTAGTGAATTCAAGTCAGCACAAATGAGGAGACTGCTACTGGAACTTGGATGTGACTTCGATGGCAATCTGTTCTATTGTTGGAGCTATTTTTACATATTTGATAAAGGTCAGTATCTAGTGAAGTAATCTTCCAGCCCAACTGATACTACAGGTGATCAGATAATTTAAAAATACACATATTATATGTGTGAAAAATAGTGAAACTGACATTCTGTGGAAGGAAAACTCCATGAGATGATTTAAAAAAATACATTAATGCAAAAGAGAACAAAGGAGAGAGAAAAAGATCCCCTCTCTAATGAGCAAATTGCTGATTAATCAGATGAAGGAATAGAAAGGAAACAAAGAGCTTGCTTTCCATTCATTATGGAAATATGACGAGAAATTTTCCTATTGAAGACAGAGTGGGAAAAGCTTATGTTTATCACTTTGAAGAATTAGATTAAGAATGTGAATTTTACTTATCCTTCATGGGTATTATAAGGCAAAGAAGTCTTATTAAATTTTGACTGTATTGATTTTTCTTGAGGTCAAAAGTAAACTTGCTTTAGTTTCTCTGCAGATTGGAAATATCTCTGCTAATTTTTCCTATTTTGTGCATTAGAAAAAGATCCTAACTTGTGGTGGAGAGAATCATGGCTGAGAGAAAGGAAAAAAGAAAGAAGGAGGCAAGAAAAGAAAGAAGAAAAAGAAGGAAGAGAAGAAGGAATGAAGGAAAGAAGGAACAGAGGGAAGAAAGAAAAAAGAAAGAAAGAAAGAGAAAAAAAGAAAAGAAAGAAAAAGGAAGGAAGGAAGAAAGGAGGAAAGGAAGGAAAAGAAAGGAGTAAAGATGGAAGGAAAGAAAGAAGGAAGAAAATTTACAAATATTTCTTCCTAATTAGAAGAATTAACTTTGTTAATAAAATATATGAGTTAAAGATTTTTTTTTCTTTGAAGTACAGAATCAAATCATTACCAAAGTATTTAAAAAGAACTTTTTAATCTAGACAGGTTTGGAAAGTGGAAAAGATGGCAGAAAATGACAAAAGCAAGAAGATGATAGATAAGAGTGGGAAGGAACAGCTAAAAAAAAAAAAAACTCATCTTTAGGTAGTTTCTAGTAATGTATACTGTATTTTGCTTTTATTTTATTAATCAAAGAGCAAAAAAAATTTCATATGGAATATTTTTTTTGTTTTGTTTTTTGCTTTTTGCTGAGGTAGTTGGGGTTAAGTGACTTGCCCAGGGTCACACAACTAGAAAGTGTTAAGTGTCTGAGGCCAAATTTGAACTCAGGTCCTCCTGACTTCAGGGCTGGTGCTCCATATGGAATATTTAGTAATAAAGGTTCTAAAATCCTCATAGTTCTGCATAATGAGAACCTCAAGGAAAATTTATTTTTAAATATTTTAATAGATTGTTGATATTGTTTAAATGTAGTGTCTTGTTGAGTTTGCCATCTTGGATAAAAATGATAAAAAATTACATTGGTTATTTGACCTCAAAAACTATAAATGACATGAAATAATGCACATTATTAATATATTTTTTTCTAATGCCATCTAGAGGAGACCATTTTTCTAGTACCATTCCCTGAAATGTAAAATGTAAAGAATGCTAATTATGCTATTGTCACAGCCACTATAAAATCAAGAATCAGCCGAGATATAGAGAAATGCCTTAGGCATTTATTGTACTTTTCTGTCATCTTAAACTATGCTAAGTTTTATTTTCAGCCTAGGGATTTGAGCAGTCCACAGGTTAACAGGAGAACTCCCTTATGTTTTGACATTATGGTGGTTTCACAATCAGTACTTGTTTCCTGTAGCAAAAACATAAATTTGTCATAACTTTAGGTCCATGAAAACAAATTAAGATAAATCATCCATGACCACTTTAGGCCAATTGTGACCTTTAGAAAGGGGTAATGGAACAGTGTAATTAGTTGCTGCTACATGGATCCATGCCTGAAATTTTCATTAATCTGGACTCAGTGTATTGCTTAAGTAAGTATTTGCACGCAAACTAGAGATAGCTGATACCCTTCTGTGCCAAGTGTCACCATAACTTTAAAAATTAAAGATGTGGAGAGTCTCAAGTGGGTTTCACTAGGCAGTCTGATTCAGATTTTATTATCAAAATGGGTTCATAATAAGCATGGAGTGTCTTTTCAGATTAGTCATGCTTCAGCAGTTCCCTGCTCTATTTTATTTTGCACCGCCTTTCTCCTTCTGTTGCTTCCACCCGGTCTCCCTCCTCCTTGTCCTGACACAGAATCAATTCATAGTATGGATTGAATACAGCAATCTAAAAGGCTTGGTGTTTATAAGCTTGTTGGTCATTCTTTCTGAGGTCTGAAAATTATCTTTTATCAATTCAGAACTTGTCCAAAATATGGTAGATGAAAATGAGCACATACCAATAGAAAGTTCCTTGTTCAAAAAACAAAACATAGTCCCCTCCCCTTGCAACACCTCCATCCCAGATTATATATGTATATATACATATAATTACATATTGTTATTAAAATATGCAAAGTCTAGCTTTTTAAGAATTGAGGTACCAAAAAAAAATGCTGTAAAGTAGCTTAAGGTAGCTGGTATGGTGATATGGTGGATAGATTAGCCTTGGATTAGGAAGGTCGTGAGTCTAAATCTTACCTCAAATATTATGTGACTTGGCAAGTTACTTCTTATTCTTTCTCAGCCTCAATTTTGCCATCTGTAAAATAGGAATGATAATAGCATCTTCCTCCTAGGGTTGTTGTTTTAAGGGTCAAATAAGGTGTGTGTGTGTGTGCGTGTGTATAAAAGCTAAATAGTTGTTGGGTTGTTTCAATTATGTCCAATTCTTCATGACCCCATTTGGGGTTTTCTTAGCAAAGATACAGTAAGGATTTCACATTTCTTTCTCTAGCTCATTTTACAGACAACATAATGGAAGGTTACCAAACAGGGGTATGTGACTTGCCCAGGGTCACACAGCTGCTAAGTGTCTGAAGTTGGATTTGAATTCAGGTCTACCTGACTTGCTCTATCCACTGCCACCTAGCTGACCCTCAATATTTATGTCACTTATAAAATGAACCAATAAAATCTCAAATTATTCAAAATATATAAAGATAGGGGCAACTAGGTGGTGCAGTGGATAGAGTATCAGCCCTGAAGTCAGGAGGACCTGAGTTCAAATCTAATCTCAGACACTTAACACTTCCTAACTGTGTGACCCTGGGCAAGTCACTTAACCCCAATTGCCTCAGAAAAAGAAAAAATATATAAAGATATATAAGAACAGTAACAATATCCAAGGTCCTTACTAATTGACATACTTTAGCTACTATAAGGTTAATTTCTTTCCTTTAAATTGTGGCTCTTGTGATAATGAAGGATTTTCAAACAGCAATGGCTGAGAAATCCTATGTGGATTGAGTCAATAAATCTCTCTGAAAACACAAAATTTGCAAAAGAAACAGATTTTCTTACAGTATAACTAAGAATATGTAGAAATCAGTTTGATTCATAGGAAATGTGACTCACTGATCTCAAAAGAGAAGGAGGGGCAGCTAGGTGGCGCAGTGGTTAGAGCACCAGCCCTGAAGTCAGGAAGACCTGAGTTCAAATCTGGTCTCAGACACTTAACATTCCCTAGCTGTGTGACTCTGGGCAAGTCACTTAACCCCAATTGCCTCAGCAAAAAGCAAAAAAAAAAAAAAAAAAAAAGAAGGAAGATTCTATGAACAAAATTAACAAAGTTATTCTGTTAAAATGACTAGAACCCCATATTTTAGAAACTGATGAAAATTTGACAATTTTCTTTTCCTTTGAACCCTTAATTTCTAAAGTTTAAAAAGTGTTTTTAAATATACTAGCCTGATATGACAAAAGCTAATTAATAAAAATTATAAAATTATGTGGTTATAGAATGAACTTGTCATGTTTATAAAACAAAGGGAAACAATTTACTTCAGCAAGATAAATGCCCTTTAAGAGCATCTCTCTCTCTCTGTTTCTCTCCCTCTCTCTCTCTCTCTCTCTCTCTCTCTCTCTCTCTCTCTCTCTCTCTCTCTCTCTTTTTCTCTCTCTCCTCCTTTCTCTCACCAGAGGGGGAGGTTTGGTCTCCCTAGCTTGCCCATGTTGGAGGTAGAGCATCTTTGCCAAGAAAACTCAAAAGAGGACATGAAGAATTAGACAAAACTGAGCAACAACATACATGAATAATCCCACTCCATTAACGGTCCCATTGCATTGCTGCTCTCCCAGATGTTTTAATCATCTCTGTTTCAGCTCTGGGCTCATTTGCTGTGAGGAGGAAAGGGGAGAAGAATGGAGAGGAGAAGAAAGGGGAGGTGCATATGAACACCAGACTTTGTCATGATACCAGATCAGCCCCAAATACCTAAACTCAATCAGTTCACTCATCTATACCTCCCCCAGTGGCAGAGAGTGCAAGTGGGAGCCACCATTTCTAACTATCACATTTTAAAATATTACTAGGCAAGATGAGGAATCCCACAGCCTCCCATTGTAACTCATGTTAGTGCATTGAATGGCTCTCACAGTCAAGTTCTATCTTTAGTAAACCTTTTAATGCAAATGTTATTTCATGCAAGTGGGGAGATGAGAAACCACATTTTTTTAAAGCATTTCTTCATGTACCAGAAAATAGTAATTATTCACCTTTGGTTTTCTCCAGAATGAAGGGAATTCATTTCTTTCCTCATATGACTATTTCCTAACTTGTTCTCAAATTTTGTTCTCCTTTGTAATTCCTTCCCTTTTTAAACCATGTGGTGTCCAAAATTGAATTTAGTTCCTACCATAGAAGCCTATTGTGAAGAACTTGGTGAAAAAAAATTATTTTGTTTTAAAATTTGTGCTTATTTTTTTTCTTATTTGTATACAATGTTGTGTAGGTATTATCAAGTTGATGAGGATATGCCAGATGAGGAGGTATTTCTCCTATACCTCTTCTTTGGGGATATTTTTGCTCTGGTAAGAGACCCTAACTTTGACTCATAAGCTAGTTCCACACTACCTTGGTTTTTGTGAGGAACAGAAGCTGAGAAACCAGGAGAATTCTTGAGATCCAGAGACTGGAAACTGGGAATATCTTGGTTTTTCTCAATATTGGTTGGAGAGGAAAACTGCTTTTTATGGGGAGGAGCACTTGAGTGGTTGTATCCAAGCAAAGAAAGTGTGTGTGTGTGTATATGTGTGTGTGTGTGTGTATTAAAATATATGTGTGTATAAGGAGTGCAGGGAGGGTGTGAGTCAGAGGTTCTGACAGCTATTTGCCAATATCACATCACTTTTAGAATATAAGAAGCCAAACTTACTTATATTTAGTATAGCGTAAATATATACTTACTGGCTGTGTGATCCTGGGCAGATTCTTTGATATCTTGGTATTATTCAAGTTTTTAACATTGTCCAGGATGAACAAAAAGGTACCACTCTTTTTTTAACCCTAAATAGTATTTTATTTTTCCAAATATATGTAAATATATTGGATTTGTCATATAATTTATCGTAGTTAGCATGTATTAAATTACCTGTCATCTAGGGGTGGGGGGTGAGGGAAAGGAGGGGAAAAGCTTGGGGAAAAAAAAGTTTTTGCAAAGGTAAGTGTAGAAAAATCACTCATATGTTTTGTAAATAAAAAGCTTTTAATAAAAAAAAATAAGCAAAAAAACCCAAATATATGTAAAGATAGTTTTCAATATTCATTTTTTAAGACTTTGTGTTCCAAATTTTTCTCCCTCCTTTCTTTCCTCCTTAAAATAGCAAACAATCTTTTTAATCCTTTTAAACATATTTCCATATTTGCCTGTTATACAAGAAAAATCAGACCAAAAGGGAAAAAAAACCAAGAAAGAAAAAAAAAAAAACCAAAAAAAGGTGGAAATGCCATGCTTCAATCCATGTTCAATCTCTATAGTTCTCTCTGGATGTGGATGGCATTTTCCATTCAATTTTATTGGAATTGCCTTGAATCATTGCATTGTTGAGAAGAGCCAAATTCCTCACAGTTGAAAAGATACTATTCTTAAAGAAAAGATATTTCTGCTCTTATTTTGATCACCACAAACAAGGTGAACTCTAATAATTTTAATTTCAGGAAATCATGTTTCCTCCCTAAGTCTGAATGAGTTGTATTCAAAGTGGACTAATTGTATAGGTTTTTCATTCAGATGAGATCAAAGACTTCAGATGAAAGTACTACCAAAATATTATACATTTATGTTTTATACAAAACTGAAGCTGTAATATTATATACTAACACAAAATCCTGCCTCAGAACATTCTGCCTACATCATCCTGAAAAAGTGATTTAATTTCTCAGTGTTCCAGGTTTCTAAGACAGAGGTTCTTAATTTGTGTGTGTGTGTGTGTGTGTGTGTGTGTGTGTGTGTGCTGGATCCTTTTGCAGTCTGGTGAAACTTATGAACCCATTTTATGAATAATACTTTTGAATGCATAAAATAAAATTCATAGTATTACAAAGGAAATCAATTAATTGTACAAATATTTTTCAAAATTTCATGGAACCTAAAATTCTAAAGCAGCTGCCAATATCTATTAGTAGAAGGGATTTCCTTACCAGGAGTTTTCAGTGTCATTGAAATCACAAGTTGATCCAGTCCAAATAAATGTGTACCAGGTACCATGGTAGACACTGAAAAGACAAAAAAAAAAAAAAAAAATCAAACAATCCTGTCTTCCAGAAGGTTACATTCTATTAGGGGCTTTACATATGTTTATATATGTATATTCAAAATAAATACGAGTTAATTATAGGGGAAGACATAGAAAGTTAGAAGAATCAGGAAAAGCTTTATGTAAGATATAGCATTTGATCTGAGTATCTGAAGGAAATAAGGTATTCCAATCAGTAATGGTAAGGAGAAAGTATTCTCTAGGTACAGGGGACAGCTTGTGCAAAAACACAAAAATGGGAGATGATATGTAGTTTGAGAAGAACGGCAAACAGATCTGTTTGGTGAGGTCTTAGAAGTGATTTCTGACTTTGTGTGAGTGGTCTTGGGAAAATCTTAGAGCAAAAGAGGTCATACGCTTAGAGATTCAAATACCTTGTTTCTTAGCTCCTAATTTTAGAGTTCAAAGGGATATAAAATGTCTAGGTTTATGGCCCTATAATTCCATGATACCCCATTATATAAATATTCCAAATTTCAGGGACGTTGAAGCTACATATGAGCTATTTCTTCAATTAGGTTTTTATCTCTCATTGGGAGAAATGAAAATAAATTATTAGTCAGCAGGCAATATGTGAAGGAAAATGTCTTATATACTCTGATTTTTATTTCCAACTTTTCCTTCCAGCCAAGAGTCATACACATCACTGAATCCTTAAAACTTAGGGGAATTCACAGAATTTTAGCAACCTTAGATAAACAAATCCAGAGATTTATCTTCTCTTATTAGAATGTAAGGTCTTTGCAAGCAATGACTGTCTTTTGCTTGTTTTTACTTTTTTGTTGCTTACTATAGAGTCTGATACACAGGAAAAGCTTAACAAATATGTATGGTCTTGTCTTGCTACATAGAGTATTAAAATGAAGAAAAAGGGTGGGGGGGGGAGAAGGAGGAAAGGGTTGACAATATATTTATATAGCTTCATGACTAGATAGGAATTCTTTTTTTTTTTATTTTTGCTTTCAAGAGATTTTCTGTGTTGGATCACTGAATCATTGGATATTATCTCCCTTAATACAGCTAGATGATGTCAGTCAGCATGAATAGGGTACTGTTCTATTTAAAATATAACTGTAAGTTTTATCAGTTATAAGAATTTCTTGCTATTAAAAAGTCTTGAACAGAATATTCCTTACCATACCACTTTGTTTTTACTGAGTTTCCAAATTAGCCAGTAATTCTCTATTGTGAATACTAATAAACTTTAAGTGTGTGAGTTCATATGGAAAGACATGGCAGGAAAATAATTAAGTACCATTTCTGGGTGAATTCTCCCCTGTTTACTGAATTATTAAATATTACATAAATTATTTAATGTCCTTTATATCAGAATATTTTTCTTACAAACAGAATCTGAATAAATTGGCATTAAAAAATATTGCTAGACAGATGAAATTATGATTATTTTTTACCAGAACGATCTACTTGCAATCCGTCAACTGTATTAAGAAAATTTGAAAAGATATAATGGAAGGGAATTGGTATACAATTCGCTTCATTTGTATCATAAATATGATGATTACTTGGTGGCTAATATTTATCTTTGATTTCCTACTTGACACTGAAATAAGCCTTTATCTTGTTCTCATTTCTTAGTGTTGCCCCACAGATAGAAGGGAAGAATTTTTTAAACAAAATACCAAATTACCTTTTTGTTGTTGTTGTTGAAATGATAAAAAGGCAATATGTTTAAAGAATAGTTTTGGGGCAACTAGGTGGTGCAGTGGATAGAGCACCAGTCCTGAAGTCAGGAGTACCTGAGTTCAAATGTGACCTCAGACACTTAATATTTTCTAGCTGTGTGATCCTGGGCAAGTCACTTAACCCTAATTGTCTCAGCTAAAAAAAAAAAAAAAAAAAAAAAAAAGATATAGTCTTAAGGCAATTCTTACAGTGAAGTGATTGTCTGTTCCATGCATAGGATAGAGAATAAGTTGGGGACATTGGGAGACTTTCCAGTACCATCTATATCATATACTCACAGAGTAGACTTACCATTTAGAAACATGGTTAATTCTTGGACCATAGATATCTAGAGTCAAGTTTAAATGGAAAAAAAAAGTAAAAAAAAAATTATTGTAATGAGCCAGTCAAATACCAGAAAATTTTTCCAGTTTCTCTTTATCCTCCCCACTCTCCATCCCATTCTTTGCTGCCCAGAAAGGAAAAGGGAAATTTAAACCAGAGGCTGGGCATTTTTCTCTACTCATAGAGAGGAGGTTGCTAGGCTAAAATTAAAGTTTCCCTTGGAGAAAAGTAGATGGAGGAGATTCTAGAGATCTATATTGTTAGTCTAAGGGAAATAATTTTTTTGGTTCAAGCAACATTACTGATTACTTATCCTTTGATGGCAAAATGTCTCAAGTTATTTATCACCACCAAATGCCAATTCCACAATGAATACATTAAAAAAAAGATAGAAAACAGAAGTAAGAGAAAGTATGCATAGGAGAATAAATAGCAGAAAATAAACAAAGTAAATGAGATCACTTATTGGGAATGAGGTAACTCAAATAAGAGAAAGAGAATCTCAGATCTCACTGTCAAGTCTCTACTGTAGTAAACTGGGAATCCAGGAGTATGATTGACAAACCAGTTCTACATTTTGGCATCTTCATTGGCTTCTTCACCACTCTTTCACTTTTGGGGGGGATCTGAAAGGATTCTGGATTCTTGAATCTTTTCTCTCAAAACTGGAAGCCAAAAGACCAGGATCTTTCTTGTTTCCAGCTCTCATTAACTCAGATGTCAATCTGCTATGAAGCACTGAATAATCAATCTCCACCAATAAGGAGAGTATTACGCAAATGACCCTTTGAGCTAAATGTTAAACTTATATTAACAAGCCAAAATCTTCCTCTTTATATCTTCCACTTATTGGTTCTAGTCCATTTTATCTATTTGTTTGTTTAGAAATTCTGTGTCTAGAGTTCTGTTATTTGTGGCAGGAGATACAAAGTTCAGATAAGACTCATTTCTTACCCTCATGGAACTTATAATGTAATAAGAAACTAAAAAAAATAGGAAAAGACATTATTACATGATAAATGTATTTGAGAAGTGCAAAAAATGAATTAAATAATGTTTATTAAGCACTTATCACATGCCAAGCACTGTGCTTAATGTTAGGGATAAAAATTCAGTAAGCTGGTCCCTACTCTCAAGGAGCTCACAATCTTATCAGAGGAGATAATGTAATAACCCTCAGTTATAAGGCAAATGGAAAAGCCCCCAAATCTTAAGGATTTACTGGAGAGAAAGAGCAAGATTATAGGTAAATAGGTGAAATGACAGTGCCAGAGGGCCCTTCAAATGAAAAAATGACAGGGAGGGCAGATGGTTGATATGAATCTTTCAAATTAAAACATGCAGAAAAGGTAGAACCAACAGGATTTCCCAATCTATGAGGTGAGGGAAAGGGAAGAATCAAAAATTGATTTAGCAGGTAATTAGAAATGTGAACTAGAACTCCGGACAAAAGTTAAAAGGAAAGTTAAAGAACTGGAAGTAACAAAGATAATGAAACTAAAACTATTATCTCCAAAGTTACAATAATGCCACATGTATTGGCTTTTTCTCAGTCTTTATTCTTCTTGACTTCTTTGTAGCTTTTAATACCGTTAATTAACCTCCTCTCTTGGATCTTTTCTTTCTGGCTTTTCATGATATTGTTGCTCTTAACTGGTTTTTCTCCCTTCCTTTGCTGGATCTTCATTCATCTCATTCTTAGTGACCTTTAGTCACTATTTAGTCCCTTGGAGTTCTGTCCTGATTCATCTTTCCTTTTCATTCTATACTATTTCATTTGTTAATCCCAACAGCTTCCCTTGATTCAGTTAGCATTTCCACTCAGATGATTTTAAAATTTATTTATCCTGACTTCTAGTTTTATATCTCTAATTGCGTATTGGACATCTTAAACTGGATGTCCCATGGATATCTTAAACTAAACATATGCGCAACTGAACTCATAATGTCTTCCCCAAAACTTTTTTCTCATCCTAGCTTGGGGCAGCTAAGACCTGACTTCAGTTCTAGACCCAGCTGGGCAAGTCACTTTAACTTGTTTGCCTTAGTTTTTTTCATCTGTAAAAAAGTGATAAAAATAATATCTAGTTCCCAGGGTTGTTGTGAGAATCAAATAAGATAATATTTATTTAGTGCTTAGCACAGTAGTATGTGATATATAAATGTTATTATTATTATTATTTTATTATTATCCTTCCATTCAGACTTGGAACCTAGGTTTCAGCTTTGACTTATCTCCTCCCATAGTCAGGCTGTTGACAAGTTCTGACAATTCTGCCTTCACAATAATTCTTACATATCCTGTCTCTTTTCTCTAACATTGTTGCCACCCTGGTACAACTTCATCACCTCCTACCTGAACTATTGCAAGAGCTTTCTGGTTGATCATCTTGCTTTGTCTTTCTCTACACCAATTCATCCTCCACTCATCTATAAAAGTGATCTTCTTAAGAAGATCTGGAACTCTTAATTGAACACCAGATAGATAATTTTGATTATATTAAGTTAAAAAGTTTTTGTACAAACAAAAACAATGCAGACAAGATTAGGAGGGAAGCATCAAATTGGGAAATCATCTTTACATTTAAGGGTTCAGATAAAGGCCTCATTTCTAAAATATAAAGAGAATTGTCTCATAGTTATAAGAATTCAAGCCACTCTTCAATAGATAAATGGTCAAGGGATATGAACAGACAATTTTCAGATGAAGAAATTAAAACCATCTCTAGTCATATGAAAAGTTGCTCCAAATCACTATTGATCAGAGAAATGCAAATTAAGACAACTCTGAGGTACCACTACACGCCTGTCAGATTGGCTAAAATGACAGGAAAAGATAATGATGAATTTTGGAGGGGATGTGGGAAAGCTGGGACACTGATACATTGTTGGTGGAACTGTAAATGGATCCAACCATTCTGAAGAGCAATTTGGAACTATGTTCAAAAAGTTATCAAACTTTGTATACCCTTTAATCAAGCAGTATTTCTACTGGGCCTATATTCCAAAGAGATCTTAGAGGAGGGAAAGGGACCCACATGTGCAAGAATGTTTGTGGCAGCCCTTTTTATAGTGGCTAGAAACTGGAAGCTGAATGGATACCCATCAATTGGAGAATTGCTGAATAAATTATGGTATATGAATGTTATGAAATATTATTGTTCTGTAAGAAATGACCATCAGGATGATTTCAGAGAGGCCAGGAAAGACTTGCATGAACTGATGCTGAATCAGGAGATCATTATACACAGCAACAAAAATATTATATGATGATCAATTCTGATGGAATTCTCTTTTTTTTATTTGCAAAACATATGTATGGGTAATTCTTCAACATTAACCCTTACAAAGCTTTCTGTTACAGATTTTTCCCCCCTACTCCCCACCCCTCCCCTAGATGGCAGGATATCCACCACATGTTAATTATGTTAAAATACTTGACAAATCGAATATATGTATACATATTTCCACACTTATCATTGTTGTGCAAGAAAAATCGTATCTAACAAGAAAGAAAAATCAGATAAAGAAAACCCAATACAAGCAAACATCAATAGAGAGCATGAAAATGTTATGTTGTGGTCCACATTTCATATCCCTCTCTCTGGGTGTATATGGCTTTCTTCAGTGAACAATTGGAAGTGGTTTGAAACATTTCACTGTTGAAGAGAGCCAAGACATGGCTTTGACTTATCAGTGAAGAAGGCCATATACACCCAGAGAGAGGTATATGAAATGTGGACCACAACATAACATTTTCATGCTCTCTATTGATGTTTGCTTGCATTGGGTTTCTTTCTCAGATATTTTTTGTTCATGTAGATACGATTGTTCTTGCACAGCAGGATAAGTATGGAAATATGTATACATATATTCGACTTGTCAAGTATTTTACTATAATTAACATGTAGTGGACTTCCTGCCATCTAGGGGAGGGGAGGGGACTAGGGGGAAAATTTGTAAGAGAAAGCTTTGTAAGGATCAATATTGAGGAACTACCCATACATATGTTATACAAATAAAAAGCTTTAAAAAGAGAGAGAGAGAGAAAGAAAAAAAAAGTGATATTCTTTTTTTTTTTTTTTTTTTAAAAAGCAGATCTGACCATCCTATCTTCCTGGTAGATGAACTTCAGTGTCTCTATTGCTCACAAGGTAAAATGTAGATATAAAACATATCTAATTCTTTTGAGAAGTTTTTTCTTTATTTAATGGGGAGTGACTCTGGGTCTTATATAATTGGGTCAATTTCTTATCCTGGATATTAGATATTTGTCAGAGATATTTGATGAACAGATTTTTTTTCTCCAATTGTTACCTAATTCTTATCCTATCTGCCTCATTTTTATTCACAGAGAAGTTTTTCAATTTCATATAACTAAAATTGTTTTACTTTTAATTAATTTTTTTGTATCTTGTTTGATTAAAAATTCTCCCCCTAATCCCTAAAGCACAGAAAATATTTAAGAGTTTCATGTTGCAATAAATGGTGTGAAATTTGAAAAAATAAAGCATGTAATAAGGAAGAAGAAAGAGAAGGGGGAGGAGAAAAAGAAGGAGGAGGAGGAGGAAGAGAAGGCACAGGAAAAAGAAGAGGAGGGAAGAAGATCCAGAAAAAAGAGGAGGGAGGAGGAGGAGGAGAAAGAGATTATAAAAATTATAAAAAGACTAAAATGAGACATTGGAGAAAACAAAACGTAGTTTGTTGTGGGTTGCAGGAACAAATTAAGATGTGAACTTTGGAAAAATGAAGTTCAAACAATGCTCCCATGGAGAACATAACAAGTGAGCCCTTCTCAAAATTCATGGGAGTAAACATTACCAAAATCATAGGCTAAATGTATGTTGATGAGAGAGATAGAGTGAGAGATAGACAAACATGCATATACAGAGAAAGATGGGTTGGGAGTTGAGGAACTGGATAGAGAGAGAAAACTGGAGAAGGAGAGAGAGAGAGAGAGAGAGAGAGAGAGAGAGAGAGAGAGAGAGAGAAATCTCATAAACTTCATGAGGCACACAGACTTGTGAAACAGATTTGCTCCTTTCCTCTCTACATAATTAAATAGTTATTTTAAAAAATAATTCTCTCCATTTCCATTCTGAAAAATACTGAGAAGGAACTCCATTAATTTTTATTGCATCATTATTATTTTAAAACACTTTTTAGTTATCTTAAGTCAAAATTTATCATGTTATATGAGTGATATGATGATCTAAACCTTTTATTTTTCTTGCCAAACCATTTTCTAATATTCTCAATTGTTCTTGTTACTATTTTCCCTCTTCACTATTTCCTTCAATATTATAAACTTTCCTTTCTCCAAATCGAGTGAATTTTATTATTTTATCTAGCTTTATAAAGAAAACTCTTGGTAATGTGACTATTACGGTGATCAATCTGTAATGTATTTTCTGTAGTATCATTTTTTGCTTTGTTGTTTTAAGTCCTAATTTAATATTATTTATATGTTTGAAGAATATGCAAAGTAAAAAAAGAATCTCACCTTAATGATGTCAGGGAAGCTGAAGGCATAAACTGAAAAGAAAATGACTCCAAAACATCTACAAACAAAGCCTCAGAGAAAAACACAGCTTAAACACAAACTCAATAAGAATTTCTGAATGAGGTAAAGCAAAAAAAAAAAAAAAAAAAAAAGAATAGAACTTGCATTTCATTTAAATATGAAATATGAGTATAAGGGAAGGGATGGCAAGAGAGAAAGAGACAGAGACACAGACACACAGAGAGACAGAAAGACAGAGAAAGAGAGACAGATAAAGGAGGATAGAGGGAGATAGACAGAGACAGAGAGCTATGGAAAAATTGGAAAAGGAATTAATAGCATGGCCCAAGAAGTATAAAATCTTGTCAAAGCAACAAACATCCTGAAGCTTAGAATTGATCAAGTTGAAACCAATAATTCTATGAGACAAGAATAAATATTAAAAAGAATCAAAAGATTGAAAATATAGAAGAAAATATTAAGTACCTCATAATATAACTACTGGGGGGGGAAGGAGAAAAAATTTTTAAGAATTTTTGGACATTCTGCCAGCAGGATTAACAAATATATTTCAAGAAATCTTAAAAGAAAAGCTATTTAGATCTCTTAGAATCAGAAAGGCAAAGTGGAAATAGAAAGAATCTTGGAAGAAACTTTAAATTGAACTCCCAGAAACCTTATAGTTCTAGAGCATCCAGGTGAAAGGGGGAAAAAAAGTATCTCAAGTGGCCAAGAAAGAATTTAAGGACCAATAAGAACTTAGAATATAATATTCCATACGATAAAAGATTTAGAATTACTGATAAGAATAAGTTATTCAACAAAACTAAGTATGATGTTATAAGACAAAGATAGCTATTTAATGAAACAAAGGGTTTCTGAGCATTCTTGATGAAAAAACAAAAACAGAGCTGTGTGCAAACTTAGCAGTTCAAGCACAGGCACTTAGAGAAAGATAAAAAAGTAAACATCAACAAACCATGATAAGTATCTAAGTAAGAATAAGCTTTGTTGGGGCAGCTAGGTGGTGCAGTGGATAGAGCACTAGCCCTCAAGTCAGAAGGACCTGAGTTCAAATCTGGACTCAGACACTTAACATTCCCTAGCTGTGTGACCTTGGGCAAGTCACTTAACCCCAATTGCTTCAGCAAAAAAACAGAAAACTTTGTTGTTATTCAGTGGTGTCCAATTCTTCATTACCCCAAGAATGACAGCATGCTAATGCTGTTCATAGAGTTTTCTTGGCAAAGATCCAGTGGATTAAGGCAAATAGAATTTAAGTCACTTGCTCAGGATCATACAACTAGTCTCTCAGATGAGATTTGAACTCATATCTCCCTGACTCCAAGCCCAACATTCTGTCTAGCTCTGTCTTTTTCTCTCTCTATCTCTCCATATCTATCTATCTATCTATCTATCTATCTATCTAGAAATAGATAAATAGAATGAGCCCAAGAGTGGTTTTCTTGTATCTTTATCATTTTAAGAGAAGAATAGAAAGAGATGGGAAGAGGAATATACCAGGTGAGGAAAGGAGGGAAGAAAAAGTAATGGTAGTTGGAATAAAAAATGGTAAGGGTTCAAATCTTATTAGCTATTTGATATTGAAAAGCTCATCTAACCTTTCAGGTTCAGTTTCCTTCTCTGTAAAAAGAGCATAATACCTCCATTTTCTATCTCATAAGTTTGTTGTGAGGATAAAATGAAAAAATATAAAGTCATAAAGGAAAATCAACTATTAAAGTTTACAAATATTCTATAGTCCTTTTGTATGCTTACCACACTCTATATTTCATCCAGTTACCTGTGTGCATTTATTATCTTCCCTAATAAATGGCAATCTCCTTGATGAAGAAACTTTTACCTTACTTCGATGACTTCCACAATTCAATAAAGATTTTTGGGTTTGAATTGAATCGAATTCTAAAAACTCTTCTCATTCTATTAATTATTTAATATTCAATTTGTAATCTTTGTTGTAAACATATTTTATCACCCAAACTCCTATATATTCTAAATTCCTTGAGGGAAGATATCATTTCTTGTTTCTTATTTCTCCCTCTGACAGTATCTAATACAGTGCTCGATAGCCAATAAATTCTTGCCTATCTATTTGCAAAGTATTATTTGAGATAAGAAAATGTGAATTTTGATTTTTAAAAAGATGTTTATTATATATTTAATTTATTCTTGAATAAATTCAGAAATAAATTCAGAATTTATTCAGAAAGAATAAATTCAGAAATAGAAATTCATTATGCAATTTATATGCACAAAAGATAATTCATTAACTTTTCATTTCAAACATTCTACTCTTTTCACAATTATCTTTCTAAATAACCTTAAAATATTATGTCCAATTAAGAGAATATTATATAGTATACATCTATAATAAGAAAAATCACATTTCAAAGAAATTAAGAACCACTGTACTACAACAAGAATGATTAGGTTGATTCAGTTTTAGAGTATTTTGTAAATGTTATTTAAATCTGATGTAATTAAGATGCCGTTATATTTAATATTCAGAATATCATGCTTTTTTGAGTGTTTCTAATCATGATGAATTAAAAGCAATCCAAAGTATTTTCTTCTTTCCTTACAAATCCTAGAATCTTAATCCAGTTTTAAATAACACCAACACTAATGAGTTCTAGTTGGAATTAATGAATGTGTACTTTGATTTAAAAAAAAAATTAACTCTGATTTTAGGAATTGAAATCACACTACTTTCCTTTCCTGTAAATGACTTATTAGTGAGGTTAATTTACTCACCCTTACTTATTGAGATGAATTTTCAAACTCATCTCATAGACTGAAGCATAAACTTGCCTATAGAGCAATGATGCAACTCATGAAATACCACAGTGATATTTACATTTTGCACTGAACCTGTAGGCAGGAAGAGGAGCTCAAATCTAACCTTAAGCATTTATTTACTCTGTGACTCTTGGTAAATCACTTAAATGATATTTACCTCAGTTTCTTCATCTATTAAACAAGGATAATAACATCAGTCTTGCAGAGTTGTAAGGGTCATATGAGATAATATTTGTAAAGCACTTAACAAAGTACCTGGTAAATGATAGGCATTATATACATGCTTATTCCTTTCACCCCTTTTCTACTGTAGGGCAATTAGTCCTAAATGTCTCCAATGTCCAAAAATATTTCTCCTCTTTGTCAATTATTAACAAAAACATATTTTAAGGTATTTTCTCTCTTTTTTGTCACTTTGAGGTGGGCAGGACAAGTGTTATTGTATATATATTACAGCTTTAAAAACTGAGGATCAGCAACTGATCTACCTAATATTCAAAGGATTAAATGTAGTATATTCTTTATTATAGCTCAATCCTTTTTTAAGAAAGGAAAGTTATCTCTTAAAAAAAAACACAAATAGGTAGAACTAAAACTCAACACTTCTTTTGATGTTTTGATGTTGTGTGTACTGCCCTCCAGTGACGTTCCCATTTATGCCTTTTCGTCTTGTGCTGCTTTTATCCTCTCATAAATCTTCCAACAAAGCAATACACTGAACATGCTTCAGATTACTTTACCCAGTAAGGATACTAATGGAACATGTGGACTCACCATTGATTATAATCCATACATTTGCCACTGTCAGCCCATTTTCTTTTACATTTCTCTGATAACTTTATGATGTCTCTCCTGTGTAATTATTTGCAGTAATCAAAATGCCAATTCCAGTCAGGCAAGCAGCAAAATGCCCTGAGGGATAAACAAGAGACAGAATGTGCCAATTGACCCAAACCTTGCCTCCACTTTGACCCACTACCCCTTTTCTGATGCTAGAGGAAAAAAAGAACCCAGAACTTTTTATGTAAGAGCCTTGAGAATAATCTCTTCTGTCAGGTCATTGACTGCTCCACTCTTTCTTGCCCTCCTCTCCTTTCAAGTCATTGTCCGAAGAGATCAATATTGGTAGAGATAAAACCTTCTTCAATAGTCAATACTACTGAAGATATAGAAGCAAACAATAACAAGCATTTACTAAATGTTCACTGTGTGTCAGAGACTGTACTAACCTAATTAATACAAAGATAATTAAGAAAATAATCCCAGCCTTCAAGCAGTTTATGCTCCAATGAGGGAAAACAATACATAAAAGAAAGCTAAAAACTGGAGAAGGATAAGACATATCTGGGATTGGGCACTCTTCCTAAATAAAGGTTCTGCGAGGCACCAAGGAGAGAGACAGAGAGAGAGAGAGAGACAGAGAGAGAGACACACACACAGAGAGAGAGAAACCCAGACAGAAAGAGAAAGAAGAGAGAGACAGAGACATAGACAGAAACAGAGAGAGAGAACAGAGACAGAGGCACAGAGAAACCCAGACAGAAATAGAGAGAGAAAGAAGATAGAGAAAGAGAGAAAAAACAGAGGCAGAGACAAGACAGACAGAGACAGAAAGAGACAGAGAAACCCAGGCAGAAATAGAGAAAGAAGAGAGAGACAGAGAGACATAAACAGAGAGAGAGAGAGAGAGACAGAGAGAGAGAGAAACTCAGACAGAAATAGAGAAATAGGGAATAAGAGAAAGAAGAGAAATAGAGAATAAGAGAAAGAAAGGAGGCAGAGAGACATAGAAACAGAGAGAGACAGAGACATAGAGAGAAAACAGAGACAGACAGAGACAGAGACACAGAGAAACCCAGACAGAAATAGAAAGAGAAAGAAGAGACAGAGACAGAAACACAGAGAGACAGAGACATAGAGAGAGAGAAAACAGAGACAGAGACAGAGAGAAACCCAGACAGAAATAGAGAAAGAAGAGAGACAGAGAGACATAGACAAAAACAGAGACAGAGACAGAGAGACAGAGACAGAGACAGAGAGAAACCCAGACAGAAATAGAGAGAGAAAGAAAAGAGACAGAGAGACATAGACAGAAACAGAGACAGAAACAGACAGAGACAGAGAGAAATCCAGATGGAAATAGAGAGAGACAGAGACAGAGACACAGAGAGAGAGAGGGTGGTGGTGGTGTTTAATTACTGCAATACTAAGGCCAGCAAGTTAATAAAAGGAAGGTCATTTTGGCCATTTCTCTTAAACCAAAGACAATCACAACTATGGACTCACAGTTTATATATCCCTTTACATAGTAGGTAGTCCACCAAGCAGAAATCAAATCTAATTAGTTAATGTCACTAGAGGTGGGCTATATTAAAATAAAGAGCTGAGTATCTCTTACATAGGAGAAAGGATCTCTATACCAGACCACCTATAGCTTTAGGCTTGCACCAGGGTGGGACCTTTAACAAGATCTAAAAGAGTTAATGCAATCTCATTATCAATAATACTAAATGGTGCAGTGTATAGAGCTCCAGCCCTATGTGATCCTAGGTAAGTCATTTAAACCCCAATTGCCTCAAAAAAATTTTTTTTAATTTAAATTAAAAAAAATAATGCCCTTCTGAAGAAATATTGAATTTTTTAATGTGAGAAATTTAGAAGAAGGGGGGGCACTGAATCTCCCTAAGATATTAGTTATTAACAATCATTTCTCACAAAGCCATGAACTCAAAAATCTCCATTTAAGGAGGGAACTCACCTCAGAATATTTCCTTCTTCTGTGACTATACTGATTTGGAACCAGTATGTCTTTGCTTCAGGTACCCTCCCTACTCTTTATTCCTTTTCAGCTTTGTTTTGTGTGTTGTCTTTTCCTATTAGATTGCAAGCTCCTTGAAGGCAGGGACCATATTTTTTTCACAGTGTCTGCTGATTAATACATGCAGATTGATTGATTGATTGATTGACAAGCAGCATGAGTGATATTAGCCTCCTTATTCTCCCCGAAAAACACTCTATGCTCCATACATTGTCGCAGGCTGTCTCAGCACTTCTCTCTTCAGGCTTCCTATAGGTCTTACTAAAATCCTACATTCTGTGAGAAGATTTTCATTGTCCCCTTTAATGCTGAGACCAGCTCCAATTTTTTCTGTTTCTATCTTTGCACTTAGTTGTATTACACAATCTTTTCCATTAGAATGGGAGCTTCTTGAGAGCAGTAACTTTTAATGCTTTCCTTTATATTTCCTGAATTTTACCCAATTCCTGGAACATAGTAATTTCTTAATCAATGTTTGTTGAGTGTTAACTGACTGGCAATATGTTAATACCATGCTAAGTATTGTTTTAAAATATTACTGATGAAAAGATGAGTGTTTGCTTTCATATGAAGAGTGGGGTCAAAAAACACTGCCATTTCCCCAAAGAAATCTAATCCATTCCCTTCCTTTGCAACTTTAGGACTAATTTTCCCCTAATATTTAATTTTTTTTTATTATAGAGTAGAGAGAATTTTGGTAAACATTACCATGTCATAGGGATTAAAGAGCTGAAATAAGAATTTTAAGTTAAAGCACAGGTCTGAAAAACTCTGGTTCCAGTAGCTCTGATTCAGTTTTGTAATCTATAAAAAAAAAAAGGATAAAAGTACTTGGAATGTCTTCTTTATAATGTTGTTGTTAGGAAATTATTTTAAAGATCTTAATATACCACAGGAATGCAAGATTATCATAATCTCTCAGAATCTAAAATCTTCTAAATTCATAGGAAATAAGAAAATCATGTTTAGCATAAAGCTCTTCTCAATTGTGGAAATGAAGATTCAGTGCTAATATTTATGTGAGAGCTTCGGAGAAAAAGAGTCATTTTGAAACATGTGGTTCCAGAATCTTTATGAGGGAGAAATATGTAAGAAAAGATAGTAGACTTTGGAAAGCAGACACATGCCTCAACATATCTTTAATTTTCAGCTTGCCTTCCTAGAGAATTTCCCCTTGGGTGAGAATGGACACTCTCTTTGGAGCTGAAATATATCATTTCCAGGAAGAGTACCTATTCACTTTCTGTACTATATGATATATGCTAATCTATATGACTACTCTGATTTTTTTTATTTGCTTAGATAAGTGAACTTATTTACTATTTACTATTTGTGACAATATTTTGCATAACTAGAATTTAGTGGAAAGGAGTAAGTCTTCAATTATAGGTAGTATTTCTTCTTTAAAAGAAAATGAGCAGGAAAATGGCTTGAACCTAAATATCATTTTTTCTAGAAATGGAAGAGAGCAGATAAATGCAATTCTACCCCAGAAATTTCTCTCTTAGTAGAGTAGAGTGGCTAGTTTAATAACTCCAGTCTCTTGCCCTGCTCCAGGTAGGAATATTCCTTGAAGAGGGCTGTTCAAGATTCCAGAGATGTTGCATATAAACTAAATGAGCAAAACATTCCTTAGATTTATATACATTTGAATGTTTAAAAATATTTAAGTCAAATAAGAACATGAAATAGTTTGCTTAAATTAATCTTTTAATGTGGTGGAAAGCCATACAAATAAATCATCCTGAAACAATTTAAAGACACACAAGCCATACACAGTACCATATGTAATAATGTTAATAGTAGTCATTTTCCCTGATGTTTTAAATCAGTGTCTATGACTCCTGAGTGTCATTTAACTAGGAATGCTTTTTAATAGGAAGAAACTAAGTGAATGAGGTTAATTGGAATATTTTACTCCACCAATTAATTCTTGTCTTTGCCTTATAGGTATTTTCACTGATGAATAGATGAAATGATATGATTTGTTATAAAGTATAGAACATGTGTGATTTACTTCATTGTTTTTCTCAAAACCCGGTTCATAGTCTGTTCCTTTGATCATTATTTGTCATTGACACAGTAGCCAAGTGTGAAGCATTATACTAGGTATTGAAAAGGAGTTTTAAAAAAAGATCAGGTAAACTCCTGTAAGACCAGGAAAATTCTGATGAGAGTGTAATTATATGCACACAAAATACCACAGGAATCTTTTCAGGGCATTGTGTAAGAAACTATATTCCACATATTTTCTCATCCTTTCCCATCTTTCTAAGAAGATTGCTCCCTTAATTCTTGTTTAGTTGTTTTTTAGTCAAGTACCATTCGTGATCCTATTTAAGTTTTTTTTGGTAAAGATACTGAAGTTCTTTGCCATTTCCTTTACAGCTTGTTTTACAGATGAGGAACTGAGGTAAACGGGATTAAATAACTTGTCCTGGGTAACACAGCTAGTAAGTATCTGAGTCTACATTTGAACTCAAAAATATTAAGTCCTTCTGTGTAGATATGATTTTTCTTGCACAACAATGATAAGTTTGGAAATATGTATACATATATTCGATTTGCCAAGTATTTTAACATAATTAACACTTAGTGGATATCCTGCCATCTAGGGGAGGGGTGGGGAGTTGGGAGGAAAAATCTGTAACAGAAAGCTATGTAAGGGTTAATGTTGAAGAATTACCCATACATATGTTTTGCAAATAAAATAAAATTTAAAAAAAAAAAAAAGATTAAGTCTTCCTGTTTTGGTGCTGTATACCCTGTACCACCTAGCTGCTTATCCCCTTAATTATCTCTTTTCAGTATTTAGTTTCCTACCATTATGCTTACTTCCTTTCTGCTTGAAAATATGATCAAATCTTTCCCATGCTATATAAAAATAAAACAAAAACAAAATGAAACACAAAACTTCATTAGACTCCACCATCCCCTCAAAGCTATCAGCTTACATTAAATTTCAGTGCTTTCCTGTTGTTTCTAACAAAAGATATAAATTCCTATTTTAGCTTTAACTTTGACTCCAAACTTGTCCTTAGCCCAATTTTCCAGCCTGATTGTACTTGATTCCTATTCCCATATTCTGAAATGTGCCACAGTTCCATGTCTCAGTTTCCCTTAATTGTTCTGCCTCAGTAGCAATCTTCTCCCCCACCCCACTTCCTGACCATCAGGAATAACTAGGCTAGCATTCCAAAGAGTCATAAAACCTCCAGATGGCCCATCTCAAATACCTAAACATGCTCCTTATCTTTTGGCTTCAGACTCAGTGGCTCCTAGCTTCTTCCCAAACTTATTAGAATTTATGATCCTTTCTCTATATCCCCAATCTGTCAGAACTGAATTGATAGTCCTTTCCTGGAACTCCAATCCCCGCAGTGCCTGACCCCTCCTTCTGCCCTGTGAGCTCTTTGTTCCCCTGAGGACCAGGAACCCTATAAGAATCCTTGCAGCAAACTCACTAATTGCTAGATACTTTGAGATCCAGACAGCTGGCTAATGGCTGCCTGTCTAACTCTCTGGGACTGTGTGCTGTGAGAAAAGAGTCCCATTCAGTCCTGCTCCAAAGCTATGAATGCTTAACTCTCCATTACCATCAATAAAATATTACCTAATCTCCAATCTGTAGTATTGCCTCAGTTTCTCCCTGAGCATTACAGAAATACCATCAAACTTTGTCTTTCATAATTAATATTCCATCTCCAGCATTTGTATCTTTGAATTGGCCATTTTCTATATTTAGAATATATTTCCTCCTTAAATTCCTCTCCTAGATGCTCTTAATGAGCATCACTTTTTAAAATTAGCTTTTTATTTTTCCAAATACATGCAAAGATAGTTTTCAACATTCACCTTTGCAAACTCTCTTGTTCCAAAGTTTCTCTCTTTCCCCCACCCTCTCCCATAGATTGGACAGCTTGCTAGCTGTCCAATATAGGTTTTTACTTAAAACTTATTCCAGGTCAATTGATTGCTCAAGCTTCATTTTTTCTTTCTCCTGTTTCAGTAGTTGACATTTATTTGTATTAATTCTCTTTATATTCATTCTTTTTGTATTTGTATATGATTGTTGTCTCTGTATTAGAATGAAAAGCACCCTGAGAGCAGGAATTGTTTAGTTCCTCACGTTTGTTTTGCTGGTGCCTAGTATAATCTCTAGTACATATTAGATTTTTAATAAATGTTTGTTGATTGATCTATATTTAATATATAGATTTATAATCCAGGAGAAACAACACAATATTTTGAGTTGGAGGTTGGAAATGCAGTCAAGAAGATCGGAATTCTGCTCCTTGCTTCTGCAACATATCAGCTGTCTGACCATGGGAAAGACAATTAACTTTCCAGTGACCCAGTCAACTTTCTAAGTCTCAGATGGTAGAGGGAATTTCCATACACAGAGTTTTCTGCAGCAACAAAACCAAATGTCCACCTCCTCCACAAACAAAAGAATTTACATAATATGCATGCATAATGTTGGATCAACAACTGATAGATTCTATTCGATTTTTGAAATGACAGTGCAAATGAACCCTAAGTTATGTCCAGAATTAAACAAGCAGGCAAGTGCAAGATAGATTACTGTTAGGAAATTGCAAAACTCTTTTAGTGACCTCCAACTTCTCTCAGAAGCAAAAGTCCATCTTTTTAATCCCAGTATTCTTGTAGGTGTGAACAAAATATGACATCTAGCAAATGAGGAACTTCAAATAAAATGACTTAAAGGTATTATGGGGAAGTGAATGATAGAAAAACTGTAAGTATCATATGAGATATATAGATAGATACAATACACACTCATATTTATGTACATACACACACATATATATATACATGTGTATGTAGATATGTATACATATACACGTGTATATAATTAGATTATATAATATTACATATTTACTGCATATGTTAGAAAGTATCAAAACTATTATTAAAAATAATTATTTTGCAAAAAAAAAAATTAGTGATAGTGATGTGGGTGATGTAGGTACCAGATGATGGTAAGTGCCAAAAATTGTGGTTCAGTCATATGAATAATTCACAATAGCCATTTTCTTTGGCAAAAAGTAGATTTATTTAGGGAAGAGGTTACAGTCACAATGAAGGGATACAATAGTCACTGGGAATGGTAAATACTCACCTGCCCAATGACAGAAAACAATCATTACCTAATGACTACATATTTTCAGGTAGAAAACAGGAAGATTTTATACTTGCATTTTTTTTTCATGGCTTTTAGGCTGACACTTGCTCTGAATATAGAGATTTGCTATAAGAGAAAAAGCAGGGACTGAACAAAGCATCTTTAGCTGTTTGACTTAAGATATGAACAAACCATGCATGAATTTTACTCCTTGCTGGATTTAGAAATAGGTGGCAATCATTCCTATAGAAAAGAATACGATTTTTGGAGATCATGTTAGAAGGACTTGACCTCAGGTAGAGCTCAAAAAGTCATCCTTCAAATTCCTTTTTGCCCAGATGAACAAACTTTCACCTTCTGAAATTCTGTGGCATTTCTCTGGGATGGCAGGTTTTCTGATTTATTGTTCCTCATCCATATCTGGATTCAAACTTGAGAAATAGTATTAGTTATAGTCCCTCCAAAAAAATTTCTCTTAAACAGCCAAATCCCATATTATGGGCTTTAGGTCTAAAAGAAGGCCTAAACCAACATTCTCATGGCTTGTTTTCTTTTTATACATAGATGAATTTGAAAACACAGGATTTCATTTCCCCAGCACTGTGCAGAGAGTACAGACAAAAAAAAAAAAAAAAAGAAAGTAAAATTACAGATTTTGAAAATCTCACTTTAGTTATTTAAAAAAGGTATAGAGAATATTGGTTAAACACCAAGATCATGATGCACTAAATAAATGTTAAATAATTTGCTGAGTGGATTTTGAAATAGCCATTTTGAGAGAATTTACAGTTAACCAAAGATATGACAAACTTCTCTTAGAAGCTCCAGCAGTAGAATCTTGATAAAGCATCTTATCTAAGCAGTCCTTAATATTACAAAAGTGATTTTGCTCTTAAAACAAACACCATATACTTGAAAAATAATAAAAAAAATATTTGGTTATTAATACCTTGTAAGCACAGACTGAAAAGGAGTTTTAAATGTGTGTCAATTTTTCAAGAGGGAGCTTGGTGGAAGTTTAATGCTAACTTTCACATAATGGATTGAGGAATGAACAGCTATCTTATTGGGGAAAAGTTTAAATTTAAAGAAATTTTCATCTAACCATCAGGGATCACAGATAAGGACTGAGCATGAGTGAGATTCTTTCCACCTCCCTCAATAATCTGTGAAGTGAGAAAAGGGGTCAGGCTCCGCTAGGGAGCAGTCATGCCCAATGAGAGAAGGGTGGACTACACCCTCATGTATAATGCCAATTGATCTAAAAACAAAAATGCAGGTTTTAATTCTAAATTTCAGATTACAACCAAAAATCCTTAACAAGTTTTTGAAATGATAGCCAAATTGTCACCTGTACTTTCTTTCTTGCATGGGAATTTCATACTTCATACCAATGTCATTTCTTAGAGCATGATGACCTTGCTAGAATAGTTCTGGTTGGGTTTTTTTACTTACCCCAACCATAGCGGGGAGGGGAAAAAAGCTAACTGTTAAGCCACCAGAGCTAAAAATCAAATCAAATACAGACTTACATTTTTAGTAGTGTGTAGAATTAACTGAGTGAAGACACTTTCATGGGAATATAGCCTTAAACTATACTTTAATTGTGACATGAGACTTTATAATAACAAATAGAGCTATAGTTTAAAAAGTTGCAGGTGTTTGCCCCCTCCTGTTTCCCTCCACCTCTTATTTAAAGGCAATTTATTCTTTTGTTTCTGGGTTAGATTTCCTCCATTAGAATGTAAGCTTAGACTCTTCCAAACAAAGAGAGAAAAGGCCAGTTGGGGGTGGAGGCTTCTGCATTCAGGGTATTTAATCTTGTGTTTTGCAGTTTTTACTTTTTACTCCTTTTACCTACAAACACCTTGTCAGATGGGAGATGTCCTTTTTCATGAGATCATAATAAACCCCTTTTTTCTTTTTCTTACTCTGAGAGTCTCTGATTGTTTCTGTGGTGGATACTGATTCACATAGTAGTAATACTTCAATATTTGCACACAAATTTCTAAGATTTTATGCCAGAATAAACAAGTTCACAATTTTAATACACACTAGTTAATAAGTTATCTCATACAATTCTCTCATACAATTTCAGAAACAGAATTCCTATTTAAACACATAATTCCCAAAATTTAAGGTGGTAGAAAAATGTTCTTTCAAGTCTGTCTATTCAATTTAACTCTTCTGCAAATAGGATTGATAGGAAAGAGAGTACAAGATGATTGAGTCAATAAACCATATCTTTTTACCTCCTCTCCCTCCTCTTCCCCCCCCCCCCATACAAGGGAGGTAAACATGAAAAGCTCTGTTTCCAGGGCAAGGGTTTTCAGAAGGGCTTTAAGAAATTGGCAGACTTTAGGACCCTAGGGAAGAGGGTATGGGGGTTTATGGCTTAGTGATTGTTACCTTCCATGCCAGAAATGCTGAGTTGTGTCTAAGATGATGGAGTACCAGCATAAATTCTAGAACAATCCAGACTAGCCAGTTTAGCCAAGACAGATTCTACAAGCCTCTCTAAGGGACAGAAGCATGGAAAATCTCACAGAAAAGGGGCTTCTTCTTTCAGCTTTTCTGCAAGTCTGCGGTTCAGGCCCTCAGATGACTTTTAGTTTTAAGCTAAGTCTCAGTTCTATAATTTCAGAAATAACCATTAATTATTAATTAGTATTTACTAAGTTTCATAGCAAATGAGTTTCCCATTTTAGTTGGGGAAGAAACAAGTCAATTACTGCCAAATAACTTAAAGATTATTCTCAAAAAATATCCCAGAATCTGCTAAAAATATTTTTAAAGCATTTCTACAACTTTAACTATTTCTGTAGACCCAAATTGACCAGTTATTGGTTTATAGAATTATTTCAGGTTTTTCTTTTTGATATGGCAATTAAAAACTTTGCCTATCTCAGAACTAGTCCTCAAACCTAAGAGGGCTTCCGCATTGAGAGAAAAGCTCAAAGCTGAGGGTCCCCATCCCTTAGAAAAAGTCATCCACAGTCCTTCCTCTTTTTCGCCTGAAGGAGACAGCTAAAAGCTATTTGCATAAGTCCAATTATGATTTCAAAGAGAATCCAGGTCTGCAAAAAGGGACTTCCTGGGTCAGAGAGATTCTCTTGATGTAGAGAGCCTTTCTCAGGCATGATGAGGTATTTTCCCTATCAAAAGGCACATTTGAGAAGATCCCAGTCCCATTCTCATACTGACTCCGACAAGTCCCAGCATTATAGAAAAAGTGGGGTCTCTGACAAACGAAATTTATCTATTTGAAGCATCCTCAAAATAAATCCAAATCAAAGCATACCAGTTTTGCTATTGGATCATTCTCCACCCCAGGAAAAAGACTGGGATTTCCTGTGGGGCCTGCTACTATAAAGGAGTGGGATTTAAAATTGAGGGCACCCCCTTACCTTTACGGGAAAGAGGCTAGTGTGTTAAACTAGACTGAAGAAGATCTAGCAAATTAGCTATTCTAAAATTTAGCACTTAGCTAGCAATTCTAATAGCCTATGAAGTGGTAAAAGAGAGATAAGGAAGGTAAATTAGGGTGAGGGGTATTCAGGAAACAAATAAGGAGCAAAAAAGGTTTTAACTGCTCCATAATCCTTGGCTAGATAGTAGACCCTGGGCTGGGACCCATTGTTTCCTCCTCTATCTTTGGGGGAGCAGCAATTCCAGGTGTTAAGTTGGGAAGAGGACCACAAAAGTTTGGGGTCATAGATTGGTGTTGTGAGGTGTGTCAAAAGAAATTGCAGGCTTGAATCCATTTCCTAGTCAAGAGGCTAAGTTTATTGTAATTGTAATGCCATTTGCAGCAGGCTAAATTCCAAAAGAAATTAGCAAAGTGCTAAGAGAGAGGATACCTTTATCCAGCTTTCTATCCTTGACACGCTAATTCTATGGTCCAGAAGTAGGGCTAGGGAGTGGTCTATGGAATTGGGTTCTAATTTCCAGATTATCAATCAGCAATGAATTGAGGAGTGGTCTATTCAGAATCAGACAGATTGTTGTTCTTAGATTGGCAGTATGAGGCAGACTACAAAGCTAGAAGATTTAGAATTACTGATTTATTGTTAGAACAGAACCCCCCTATGTTGGAGGACCCCAAAAAGGTAAAGGGGATAAGCTTGTCCTTGAATCAAGGATCAAAGGGTGTGTGATTCCTTTAGAAACATGAGACCCCAAGGTGTGCTATTAATGGTTTCATTATTGGCCTTCTTAAGTAGTCTTAGAAAACAGCAGCCTTTGAGGAAGAGCTCTGTTGATAAGAGGACCATACCTTCCATATATGGATATCTCTTTTCAGTACAAGCTTATTGCAAATGATGGGTGTGGCAATATGGAAGGGCAGGATCACTGAAGGAGGGAAGGGAGCAAGGAAGAGGGGTCAGGTGATGAGGAGAGGTCAGGTGATGAGGAGAGGCAAGACCTGGAGGAGGGACTGCTCAAGGGGCAGGGCTGGGCTAGGAGAAGAGGAAAGATAAGAAAGGTGAGTAGTAAGGACAATGGGGCAGCTATAGAAGACTTGGGGCTGAATAAAGAACCTCCATGATCTACATTCTTCGGCTTGACTGTTCTTGTGACCAGCTCTAATTGGCTGAATGCGCATTGAAGCTCCGGAGGTGAGAAAAGTCCTGATACCCATAAATTTGTTAATTTAGATAGGAATTATCACCCCTAAAAGCAGGGGACCTCAAAATCATTGCTATATTACATCATTTGCCCCTCTCAAACAGTCATACCCCAAATTAATTTGGGACAACAGGATGGAAATCTCATCTTCTGGAACTACTTGCTGTACCTGCGTAGTGGGCTCCAGACCAGGCAGGGGAGGAAAGATGGTGACAGCAGTATTCAGAGGGGTGCTGAATGTCAGAATCAGGATAAGCAAATAGTTGGAAATTCATAGCTTGGAGCCTGGAGGAAACAAATCTCACAAGTAGGCTAAAAATGCAGGGACCAAATATAAGCAAAAAAAAAAGAATAATTAAAAGTGGGTTAGTATAGGGGTTATTAGAGACAATAGTCAGGAACCCCACCCAGAGGAAAGCTGGGGAGGAGGGGAGAAGATGAGGTTATCATGAATGTCTCTCATCCCAATAGCTTTTCCTAGGACAAATACCAGAGTGTTTTCTTTCTTTTCTTTTCTTTTTTTTTTTAATTAAAGCTTTTTATTTGCAAAACATATATATGACTAATCTTTCAACAATGACCCTTGCAAAGCTTTCTGTTTCAAATTTCACTCCCATCCCCAGCCCTCCCCTAGATGGCAGGAAGTCCACTACATGTTAATTATTATTATTATACTTGACAAATCAAATATGTCTTTACATATTTTTTAATATTTATTTATTTATTTTTTAAAATTTTATTTGCATAACATATGTGTGGGTAATTCTTCAACAATAACCCTAACATAGCTTTCTGTTACAAATTTTTCCCCCCAACTCCCCACCCCTCCCCTAGATGGCAGGATATCCACTACATGTTAATTATGTTAAAATATTGGAAAATCGAGTATATGTATACATATTTCCAAACTTATCATTGTTGTGCAAGAAAAATCTTATCTACACAAACGATATATCAGATAAAGGAAACACAATGTAAGCAAACATCAATCAAGGAGTATGAGAATGTTATGTTGTGGTCCACATTTCGCATCCCTCTCTCTGGGTGTATATGGCTTTCTTCAGTGAACAATTGGAGGTGGTTTGAAACATTTCATTGTTGAAGAGAGCCATGTCCATCAGAATTGATCGTCATATAGTACTGTTGTTGCCGTGTATAATGATCTCCTGGTTCTGCTCATTTCACTCAGCATCAGTTCATGTAAGTCTCTCCAGGCCTCTCTGAAATCATCTTGCTGGTCATTTCTTACAGAACAATAATATTCCATAATATTCATAT